>PVIW01003959.1:0-148763 GCA_004026585.1 Noctilio leporinus
GCTTAGACAAGAACCTAGTATAAAGGAACCATGGACATGGACAACAGGTGGGATTGACTTTGGGGGGAATGGGTGGGTGGGGAGGGGGACAGAGGGGAGCAAAAAGGGGATGGATGTAATACAACAACAATAAAACTAAAAAAAAAAAAAAAAAAAATGCTGTCCCTGCATCTGTCAAGGTGAACTTGTGGCTTTTATCTTCCGTGCCCCCAATGGACGTACAGTGTTTACCTTGACTGACTTCCTTGGTCTAAGCAACCTCGTGTTCCTCGAATAACTGCCACGTGGTCATAGTGTATACTCCTTTGATATGCATGCCAATGACGAGTCTCGGTGAGGATGTAGAGAACTGGGAACCCGTGTGTGGTGTCTGTGGGGATGGGAAAGGGACCCGTGATTTGGAAAACGGTTTGGCAGTTCCTTCAAATGCTGAGCACAGTTCCCATGTGCCCAGCGATCCCAGCACCCAAGAGAAATACAAACACCTATCTACACAAAAACTTGCACACGCATGTTCACAGCAGCGTTACTTACAGCAACCCGGAATCAGAAACACCCCAAGTTTCCACCAACAGGTGCAATGAGATATTATTCAGCCATAAAAAGGAACCAAAGGACATATACATGTTACTCAAGGGTGCCAAGTGATGAAATCCAGTCACGAAGCCCCACAAGTGACTGGATTCCCTTTGATCCAGAAAGTAGGTGGGTGGCTGCCTGGGGTGGTGGGAAGGGCTCCTGCTAGGGACCAGGTTTCCCTTTGGAGGGTGAAAAGATGCTAAAATTAGGTTGTGGTTACTGTGGACGGCTCTGTGAATATGCACTCTAAATTGGGTAGATTTTATGGTATTTGAGTTATCTCTCAAGAAAGCCATAAAATGAAAAATAAAACAGGAAGGATTTTTTTTAAAAGACTTTATTTATTTACTTCTAGAAAGAGAGGCGAAGGGGGGGGTGGAGAAAGGGAGAGACACATCAGTGTGTGGTTGCCTCTTGCACGCCCCAGCTGGGGACCCAGCGTGCAACCCAGGCCTGTGCCCTGACTGGGAATCGAACCGGTGACCCTTTGGTTCGCGGGCCGGCACTGAACCCACTGAGCCACACCAGCCAGGGCAACACGGGAAGAATTTTTTTTTTTTTTTAATTTTATTGTTGTTGTATTACATCTATCCCTTTTTTGCTCCCCTCTGTCCCACTCCCCACCCACCCTTTCCCCACAAAGTCAATCCCACCTGTTGTCCGTGTCCATGGTTCCTTTATACTAGGTTCTTGTCTAAGCTGCTCCCCTTCTTTGCCTCTGCCTCCCCCCTCCCCCCAACCCCTTTCCCCCTGACCACTGCAGGCCTATTCCTTGTAGTCATACACATGGTTCTGTTTTGCTTGTTGTTAGTTTTGCTCATTATTGTCCCCTAATGGGTGAGATCATATGATACCTGTCCTTGGGAAGAATTTTTAAAAACCTTTTCGGAATAGACGAGGCCTTCCTACATACAATAAATAAATAAAATCAACGAGAAAAAGATCGGTAACCTTAACTACACAAACACTGTAATCTTTGACTGGCCAAACCGTCCCAAGGGCAAAAAATAACTGTAAAGTATTCGCCATCGGTATCTTAGAGGAAGAGCTCACCTTACGGAGTGAAGCACTTTCCTGGAGTCGTCCGCGTAGGATGCGTCACGCCGCAGTAACAAAGCAGACCCCAAGTTTCCGCGGCCCAGCATGACCACAGTACGTCCATCTGAGCTCCGAGGACAACTCGGGCCCCTGTAGCTACTCGGGACCACCTCGAGAGCAGCCAGTTTGCCGTGGCAGGCGGAGAGGGAGGGTCCGAGGGCCTCACCCTGGTGATTAGAAGCCCACGCTGGAGGTGACGTGGGGGCTCCCCTTTGCAGCCTACGCTCAGCTCCAGCGTAATGTCAGCGAACCCCATGAACTCCTCAGCAGCCGCCGGTGATAGTAACCGCCTTCTAAGATATCGCCGCCTGAGGGCAGGCCTGTGTCCCTCAGGGGTGTCATAGCCTACCCCGGGGCACCCGGTAACTCCCCTCTTGGAGGAAGCCCCTCTGTTCTCAGAGCCAACTCCCCCAAACCATCAACAGGGAGTCTCTTCACCCACCCTACCCCCCATCCCCTTTCAAAACCGCTGCCTTTCTTTGTTGGCTGCTGAGGCCTTCCTGCCTTCCTGGTCTCAGCCCAAATAAATCTTTTAAATGCATGGCCTGTTCCCTTGCGGTGTCTCCTGTCACTCTGCCGGACCTAACAGATGGGGTGCTGGTGCTGTTCAGCGCTAGTGAGGACCTGGGGAGAGGCAGGCAAAGGGGGTGTTCGGAGCCCTTGTGCAAAACGAAGGGACGGAAACCCAGCCTCGGTGCAAATCAGAGAATTGCAGGGGAAAAACGACCCATCTTCACCCGTCAGACCCAGAAGGGGGCCAGGGCATGGTGCCCGGGACGGTCGGAGACCCTCGTGTTCACGGCCGGTCCGAGGGCCCCTGGGATGCTACCTGTCAGCTTGGCCCTGGGGGTCCTCTTCCAGGAACTTATTCTTTCTCTTACTGCTGTATCTGTGTGCGGGTGTTTTATTTTTTATTTTTGCATGATCCCTGGATCTCTTCAAAACACTAACAGCTGTAAAAGCATAATTGCGGCAACGTCAGAATTGGCGTCACTGTGGAAAGCACGCTCAGGGCACTAAGGCCCTACTGCTCCCTGCCCTCAGAGCAGAGGGTTGCTCTTCAAGTTGGCCGAACCTTTCATTTCTTCTTCTCACCCAACCCCAGGCATCCCTGCCCCCATCCCCCCCACACACAGCGAGGGACCAGCGCAGACACCGGGGGACCCAGGTGCCCACGGCCCTGGCCGGCTCTCCCTCAAGACCCGACTGCCCTGCCCAGCAGCCTCCAAGCGCCCAGGGGGTCTGTTGGAAGTTTGGAGGTCACAGTCCTAAAAACTCAGCTCATCTGTGTCTAGACCCCGCCACCGCCTGGGGGTGGACTGAGCTAGGTTCTGAGGGGCCATCCTCCCAACTTCAGAAGAGCCCGGTTCTCTCAAATGCCATAAAACGCAATGTAAACAACTTGGCCGCTTGAACCGCGGGTGTCCCAGCTCCCCCAGCGGTTGCTAGGATATTATCTCTCGGGGAAGCTTGGAGCCAAGTTGGAAGACCAACAGAGTGGCTGAGAGCAGAGAAAGGGCACATATCTGCAAACACTGGATGCCCAGCCTTCCCCGGGCATCCGGCCCGGCTCCGCGGCTCACGGTGCAGCCCTGGGGTGCGCGCTGCTGCGGGACCGGGGAACGGCCCGCCCCGTCCGGGGTCACTCAGTCCTGGGAGCGGCCGCAGGACGCGAGGCCCAGGCCAGGGCGCTGGGCGGACGCCAAGGCTCGTTAGCGCAGGCCTCCCAGCTGCGTTTCCGGCCACAGGGCAGGGCAGGAATGGGGCGGGTGAGATCCCAGAATCTGCCTTTGCTTTCATGTTCAAAGCCTGAGATGTGGCTTGGCTGCAGCCATTGCTCCTCCCCCAAGGTAGTGAAGCACCGCTGCTGAGTGGCTGTGGGCGCAGGGCACCCCGGGGGACAGAGCCGTCACCAGGCTGGGCCGGGGCCCCAGGACCGGAGGATGTGGGTCCTCCAGCATCTCAGCGCAGACGGATGGGGGTCCACCCATCTGGGGCTCCCTCCTCGGGCCTTTGCACATACGATGCCCTTTGGCCTGTTCCGTCCCCACTCACCCCAAACCCACATCCTCGGGGCAGGCCCAGCCGCTGGCCCAGGAGATGCCCCCCCCCCACCTCCAAGAGCAGGATCTCACTCAGTGTAGCTGCACCGGGCTGGGCTCTGTCCCCGAGGTGTTTCCACCCTTCCCCTCTCCTGTAGCCCAATAGCACAGCACAGCCCCACAGCAGGTCTTTATTGAAGACAGAAGGACCACTAGTGGGTCAGTGTGCCAGCCCCGAGGGGCCCGAGTGGGGGCCTGAGCCAGGGACCCCAGGAACCACCGTCAACCCACCACGGAGGCCCTCCCTCCACAGCATGGCCGATGTTTACAGCCAGCACATTCTTCGCTGTGTGTGTGTGTTGGGGGCTGTCCTGGGCCCTGGGTGCCAGAGCACCCCACTCCTAGCTGTGACAGCCATGTACCGGCCTCCAGATGTTGCCAAGTGTTCCTGGGGGCAAAAAGCACTGTCCCCTGCCCCTCCCCGTTGAGACTACTGCTTCTGGCAGCCCACCTGTCCTGGGAGGGGGAAGAGGGCATTTCCTGATGTCAACCTTGGCCGACCATGTCCAGGGCCACTTGCTAGGACGAGCTCAGGGCCGGCGGGCCAGGCAGGGCCAGCACAGGTGTCCAGCGCAGATGTCCAGAGCAGGTGTGAACCCCACCCCACCCCAGCTGCCTAGGACGTCTGCTCTCCCTCCTCCGACACGTGAGGGGTAATTCAGACGAAATCGCTCAGAAGAGAAAACACTTAAATCAGAAAGAGGGGCAGAGAGGGACTGGTTCATCCAGGGAGGCCATCAGATTGAGGGCCAGGCGGCGAGGGGCGGCAAGGCGGGGACCACAGCCCCCCATGAGCCACGTCTCCCTCTGCCCCCGGCTGCTGGGAGCCCACACCTCTCGCTGGACATGAACTTCCTAACTGCGCTCCCACCTGCCCTCAGGCGCCCAGCCCACCCAGCATCCACGCTTCACCCAGAAAGCACTCAGGGCCCACATAGGGCCCAAGCCTCTGCGGTTGACTCACCCCCCAGCTGTCAGGCCTCCGCTGAAGCTCTTCTGCAGGGGTGTCCCCAGGCCTCCATGGGCCACACCCTCGTGGCTCATGGGACCTCCCCTTCCGTGTGGGTCCCAGAAGTCAATCTTGTTGCTATGTGCGATTTTGTGAGCAATGTCCTTCTCCCCTCGTCATCGCTGATCCAGGGCTGATAACTGTGGGTGGGTAAATGAACGAATTCAACAAGGATAAGGGCTGAGGGCAGGGTCCCAGACCATGCAGGCCATCGAGGCCCTGCCCACCCAGCTGGCCCTCAGCTGGTTTGTGACCTGTGGAGACCTCCCCAGTGGATGCTGGAGGGTGAGGGCCCATCAGCAGGCGGGTCCCAGAGGTCCAAGGAGGTGCCCCCAGGACATGACATGAGTTCGGCCACTCCAGAGCCCCTGTGGAGGCTGGGCCAGGGGGTCCTGCAGGCTGGAGGCGGAGTGGGAAAGGGACCCTGTAAGAGGAGAACTCTGCGTGTGGTGCTCCTACTGAGCACGGGGTGGGTGGGTGGGCTGAGTGACTGTGAGGATCGTGTGGTCCCCACACACATGCAGAAGACTTCGAGGATAGAACCCTTGCTCAGCCTTCCTCCCCTGGGGGCCAGGCCAGAGGGGGTTGGGGGTCTGCCGGTTCCCACGCCGTGCCCCACTGCCGTGCGACCTGGTCCCACGGAAGGCTGCTCCAGGGCCTGACTGGAGAGGAGCAGTGACGGGAGACCCGCTGGGAGGCCAGGGCACGTCCAGAGCCACTCGCCAGTAGGGGCAGCGCCCACCCTGGACCTCGTGGGCTGCCCCCTGCACCGCTCTGCCTGAACCTGCCTGGTAGGAAGTTGCCGCAAGGCCAGAGGCCCCCCCAGACAGAGTCCGGCAGCGTGGACAAGGGGTCACACCCACATCCAGGTGCATCTCCACGTGGTCCACGGTTGCTGTAAAAAAAGGAGTGAACGCCCAAAGTGGTTTGTGGTCCCCTTGAGGCACATCGAACATTCTGGAACATTTGGGAACATTCTGGAAACCCCAGTGCCTGCCGCTCCAAGCATCGCAGTTCCTGGAAATCGCCCCAGGCCTCAGCTGGACTTCCGAGTAACAGCCACCCAGTTGACTCAGGTGTTCTTGGTGCGCCCTGGGGTCCACCCAGGCCCGGCCGCGCTGCTGGCCGGCGCCCTGAAGCCCCTGGTGACGCTGGTTCTACAGGACCTCGGGACGTCCTGGGCTCCTCTGCTTCCACAGCTTTCCGGTTGTTCCCGTTCTTGGCCAGCGCTGAGCCGCCCCGGGGGTACTGTGGAAGCCCCCTGGGGGGGCTATGCGTTGACAATGGAACCTCACCAAGCACCCCTCACACGGCCATGTGGACAATCAGGGTGGGTACGGCCCTGGCCCTGCCCCTGTCAGCGTCATCGGTGAACAAACGACAAAGCAGGGAGGCCCCGGCCCCTCGCCGGTCTACAAGTCCATGCTTTCCCCACAGATTCAAGCCCTAGGGCACCTGATGTCAGACAGCAGGGCACAGGCCCTGAGTCACCGGCTAGGAGAACAAAGGCCGGGACAGGGAGGGGCCGGAACCTCTAGGAGGGCTGGGCTGGAGGGCTGGGCTGGCGGGCAGGGGACAGAGGCACCAGCCCAGCACGGTTCCCCACCGCCTGCCTGCCGGCTGACTCAGGCTCGGAGCACAGGGGTAGGGAGGGGCTGTCACACGGGACAGTTTTCAACAGCCAGAGAAAGTGCCCTTTCATGGCCCAGCCCCACAGAGCTGTCTCCAGGGCTGAGGCCGCCCCGGAAATGCTCCCCAGCCGAGAGGATGCCCCCTCTCCGAAGGGGTCCAAGAAGTCCAGGAATGGGACCCTTTTAAAGGTGTGAGCCGAGGAACCAATGAAACCAATGATGGGGATGGTGCCCACAGCCCCCAGGGCTCCGGGCTGGCCAAGGGTGGCGCTGAGGGACACCAGAGGGTTTCCGACCCACCACCGACCTGCCTCCGGAAGCGTGTGGGTGTTGGTGACCCGTCACGTCCAACGGTGGGAAGAACTGGGACAAGGGAAGTCTTGCCTCGGTGGGTGCAGGACACCTGCGCGGACCCCAGCTCTGGGGGTGCTGCCCACCTGGTGCAACTCATGGGAGGCCATCGGGCCTGCGGCACAGGGAAGGCTTGTCACGTGACAGCGCACCCACTGCCGAGGCCCAGTGGTCCCACAGGGGATGCCCAGCTGCCTCACACGGGCCGGCGCTGCCCTGGAGGGGGGATGCAGTCCTTCAGGGGGCGAACCAGTGGGGGAGTAAGGAGGCGCTGTGGCTGGTGTCCTGGAGAACCAATGCATCCTCCTTCCAGTGCGAGGCTAGGCATGTCCTGGCCTCCGGTGTACGGGCTCCACTCTGGGTGCTGTGGAGCGGAGGGGACACCTGCAGTGGCCCCCAGGGGTGCTGGGGGGAGGCAGGCGGCGCGTGTCAGTCCCCAGGTCAGGCCAGTGAGGCCCTTGGGTGACTGGGGCCACAGGTCACTGGAGGGCTGGGCTCTCCAAAGGGAAATGCATTCCTGACTGTGCTCAAGTGCCGGTGAATGACCAGGGCCGACCCACAACCCAGGGCAGGATCACCCGTAAAGGTGCGACGGCAGGACCAGCCTAGGTGAAGGAAGCCACTCTGTCTGTCCTCCCCCAACCCGGCTCAGCTGCAAGTCCACCCACAAGGCGTCTCTGAGTGTGGTCGGAGCTGTGTCTTCTTCTGGACTCCAGCCAGGAGTCAGGGCGCCTGGGCTCCCCAGCACCCACCTTGGCATGGTAGTTCCTGTTGCCACCACACGGTGTCCTCGTTGAACACTGCCCTGCGCACCCTGGATCCCGCCTGGTAGGCCTGCTGGGCTCCTGGTGTCCCACAGCTGGCCTTGGAGGCCTTACGGTAGCATAATCAATAACAAAATAAGTTAAATTTACTTATTTAATGGTACTTATTGTGACCAGCTCTCTCACCCTTCCACCCACGTGCATAGCTGGCAGCTGGGGTCCCCTTGAGGCATTGTCCCCTTGTCTGTGGCCTTGGCTGGAGCCATTCCCACCCATGTGAGAGTCTCCAGGGGCCAAGATGCCCACTCCCACACCCCAGGAGGTCATATGTGCCCACCTCCTCCCCAGCATCACCCCTCAGGGTAAGGTGGGGGATTGGGGGCATGGGGGGAGATGGTCAAGCCACAGAAGCTCCAGTTACCCACCGCCCTCTTCACCACATGGTCAGGAAGGCAGGTGGCACCTCCCACCTCACCCACTGTAAACACGGGACACTTCATCCATCAGACACCCTGCAGGGAGGAGCTGGGCTCCAGTGGTGACCGTGACTCCTGGAACCCAAGTCGTGGAGGGGCCCTGAGTGGAGGCGGGGTCCATAGGCAGGGAGAGGGCCAGGGGAGGGGAGAGATTTGGGTTCACCGGGGTCTTGTGGGGTGCCAGTTCTGAATGCAAACACAAGACCGTTGCACGCAAGTGTGGGGGTCCCCAGTGCTGCGTGTTGCAGCTCCTGCTCGCAGGTTCCAAGACCAGCAGGACCCTGCACACCTGTCTCAGTTGTGTCCTGTCACTTCGCCACTTCCTCCCTTTCCTCCCCCACTGTTGGGGTCATGGGGCCGGATGGTACAGAGAAGTGATGCGGGTAGGCAGGGTGGGGTGGACTCCTAGGACACAGTGGCTTCTCCCTGGGGCTGGGAGAGCCCACCTGCTCGTTCTGGGTGGAGCCCCACTACGTGGCACTGCATTAACCAAGCCTGGGACCCCGGAGCTTGGGGCTCAGTGTGACAGCAGGTTGCTGCTTGGGGACAGGCTGTCTTCCCACTGCTTCCTGGAGCCCTGGGCCCTGCTCAGTGTCACTGGGTTTACCTTTGGGTCCTATCTAGGTCAAACTCCTATAAATGACACTTCCCTTGGTTAAATGAGCACAGTTTCCTCCCATCGGGGTAAAATGAGGGACACAGATTTAATTTAACATCTTTCCTTTGTATTCCTTTCTCACATTAAGGTTTCTAGACCTAGTCAGGTCTTATTTTAATTCGAACCTGCCTTTATCCACCCCCCTGCATGCCAGCAGGGAGTCCTCAGCTTCCCTGAGTGTTTTGCTCTCTCCACCAGCTGGCGGGGCAAATGGGTGGGCAGCAGGGCCTGCTACCACTCAGGGCTCAGGGGAGGTTTGGTGTAACTGGGAGTGGGACAGGAGAGAGACAGAGGCAGAGAGACCAGGAGACGCAGGCAGACAGAAACAGATACAGAGAGACAGAGGCAGAGGGAGGTGGACAGTGAGACAGAGACAGAGACAGAGGCCCAGACAGCAGAGGGGAGGGCAGAAGGGCAGAGGCAGAGGGGAGGGTTAGCAAGGGTAGCACAGGGCTGGGGACAACCCAGGGTCCACAGGAGCCCCAGACACTCCAGGCCAGGGTCAGGCCAGGTCAGGCCAGTGCCCGGCCCCCCATGCGCTCCATGGGGCCTCCTTCACACCCCATTTTCAACAAGGAGCAGCCGTGTCCCTGGCACGGCACCAGCGCGTGGCTGGCGGCCCCTCGGTTTGCAGAGGCCGCATCGCAGGGCAGGCGGCGGAGTGCAGCCCATAGCATTTATTTATCTTTCCGGCTCTAATGCATGAGCTCCCGGACAAGAGGCTGAAGGCAGTGGGACATGGCATTCCTGGATGCTGGCATCACAGCCACGGGCCAGGACACAGCTGTCGCTGGGACACTTGGTCCTACTCGGAGGGAGGCCAGCCCCAGCCACCTCTGGCTCTTGGAGCAGCTTGGGTCGGGTAGAGAGGAGGACCCACGGGGGGAAGGCACCTCTGAGACCTTCCCGAGTGGCCTCCTTTGTCCTCACCGCAATGCTACCAGGGACCAGTGACAGTTGGTTGTTCACCAAGCGTCACCCAGCTGCTGTTCTGAGCACTTGACACTCATGGACTCTGCCTCGCAGCTGCCCTAGGAAGCAGGCACCATGGTACTAACACTGCTGTACAGGTGGGGAAACTGAGGCAGGAGGGGTATGTGACAGAGCCAGGCTGCCCAAAGAGCACAGCTGCACTCAGGGCTGAGCCCTGGTATTGGACATCACGATCCCCTGCGTATAGGAGGGGACACTGAGGCCTCTAGGACAAGAGTCCAGCCCCAGGTCACCCTGCTGCGGGTAGCTGGGAAGAGCCATGACCAGGTTTGCTGGGGCCAGGGTGGCGGGAAGGCTGGTCCTCTGGGGGGGCAGGGGCCCCACCATCTCCTCTCAGAGCACGTGAGACCCGTGTCTTCCCCACCTTCCCGCGAGCTGCTGCTGGCGTGGGACTGGGCCTCCGTTTCCCCAACTAAAACGGGTTTTTACACGGCGGTAAATTTCACGTAGCGTGAAACCCAGCATTTTAACCACTTGCAAAAGCTGGTGGCGTTTAGAGCATTGCCATGTCCTACAGCCATTGCTACCAGCTAGTTCCAGCCTCTCGTCCTCGCCCGAAAGGAAGCCTGACCCAGGAGCGGCCCCTCTGCCCCTTCCCCGGCCCCACCCTTGCAGCCCCCCTGCCCGCCGCCACCGCCGTGGGTCTGCCGATTCCACAGCTTCATAATGTTGGAGCCACACAACCGGAAGCCTTTTGTGGTCAGCGTCTCTCCTGCAGCAGGTTGTCCTCCGGGCTGCCTGGGTGGGCCGTGCTCCTGCCGAAGGGTGGGTGTGAGTCCACGGGCGGAAGGACCAGTTCGTAAGCAATGCCCCTGACGGTGGCTGTGTGGTCTTCTGTTCCCCGTTTTCTGTTCCTGGGGGGCGGACGCCCCGAGTGGCAGCGCTGGGCCCAGCGGCCGTTCTGTTTAACCCACTGGGGAGCCAACCGCTTGCTACAGAGGTGGCAGCGGTTTTCACTCCCCAGAGGGTTTTTTCAAAGCCTGGCTCGTGGTGGAGCAGACGCCAGCCGCAGTGCCCCTGGCACGGGGTGGGGGGCTGCACTCGCCACAGTGGAGGGAGGAAGGGCGGTGCTGGGAAGGCAGGCTGTGTGCCCCCGGGGAGGCACTGGCCCTCTCTGATCAGCCCTCCCTCCCCCACCCAACAGGACTGTCCGGTTGTGACGCTGCAGAGCCTGGAGCTGCCGCACGTCCGCCAGAGACCTCCACCCAGTCTGTGCTCCGCCCGTCACACGGGCTTGGTGCTCGCAGCTGGGGTGTGCCCTGCCCCTGCCCCACACAACGTTGCACCTCCTGTCCCCCTGCACGGTTATCGCCACCACTGTCCTGCAGGGCAGCAGACGGCTCAGAGAGGTCAAGTGGCTTTGCCCAGCCACACAGCAGCGCCTGGCATGACAGGGCCGGCCAGCTCTGCCCATGCCCGCGGCCGCCCACGAGACCCCGTCACCCTGCGGAAACAGCTCGGGCACCGCAGGGGGAGTCAGTGTGTCATGCCCATAAAATCCGAGGAACTGAGTAATCCCAAATAAGGCCTCCTGTGCACATTTCCCCGGGAGCCCAGCCCGGAAGGCAGACTCGGAGCCCATCTCGGAGGGGGACATGCTGCTTCTCTGGAGAGACAGCCTCGCCCCACCTCCGGGCCCGGGCGAAAGTGCCGCACGGGACGCTTGACAGCCCGGCCGCGCTGGGCTTGCTGGCCCACTTGTCAAAATCACGGCATCCCACGCCGGACGGTGATACGTGGGGGTCAAGTGTAACGGGTGGAACGAAGTCCACTGTCCTCAGCGGTTGGAAGGCTGTCTGCAGGGGGACCAGCTCTCAGGCTCCAGGGGCCCCTCCGCCCACACCCGCTGATTTGTTGAATGACGCGAACTTTCAAAACTTTCCAGAGATGTTTCTGGAGACCCAACCTCCTCTGCTCACCCAGAAGGAGCCCCGCCTGGCCAGGCACGGTCTTGCCCCTCCTCCGCCCCCAACTCAGGCCCCCCAGGCGCCCGGTGCTGAGACCTGAATCCCGGTCCTCGTGACCTCAGCCCAGTTTTGTTTCATTTCTTCATGTCAGGCTGCTCGCCACCCAAGCAGGTCAGCCAGGTCTAAGCATGTGATGCAAGTGTGAGGTTTTGTGAGGGGCCAGGCCCACTAGCAGCTCATGGGAAACCATGGCCCCTGCCACCTAGCTGGGGCCCAGACGCCGAGGCCCAGGGGCAGGGGTCTGTGCAAAGAACACCGGTGTCCAGGGAAGTAAAACCCACCCAAGGGACAGCCCCTTGAGCTACGGGGACCCCAGCAGGCCTGTTCCCGTGTTTCACCTGCTCAAGGCAGCAAGCACCAGGACCAGGAATGGGCGGGCCACCTGGGCTTGTCGTGACCAGGGGGAGCCTGGGGGGAGGTCAGGCCTGGAGGGCTGTGGGAGACCCCATCAACTTCTCCTCTGCAGGTTGCCTTTTACCTGAAGAATGCCAAGCTGCTCCCCATGGCCAGAGGGGCCCCACCTGCTCCCGCCCCAGCCCCCAGCCTGGGCAGTGGGGCTTCCCGCCCACTCTGGGTCCCCCCGTGTGTCACAGCCCCTCTGTGTGTTCTCTCCATTTCATTTCAATTCATGCCTGGTCCACCCCAGCTCTCCCCTCAGGGGAACGCTGGGCAGGGAGACTGGTGACTGAGCAGATGGCCTGTGGGGACAACCACCTTCCCCCTGGAAGCCAGCCCTCTCTCAGGTGAGGAGGTCCTGTCCCTGGACCAAGGGGCTCAGGCTGCTGGCTCCACGGGGTGTCTCTAGGGTGAGGGACAGTCACTGGGCTTGAGTTCAGGCCCCAGGACACCAGCCATGCTGCCCTCTGGGAGCAGCTGGGCAGCTGTGGCCCTGCCCCTCCATGAGCACCGCAGCCACCCTCACTGCCCTGTTGGGACGCATGGCCAGGGCTGAGCCCAAGCCTGGCACCCCCAACTCCCCAGCCACAGCAGACACCCCACTTTGCTTTCCCTGCCCGCATCACTTGGGGCATTTCCTGACACCCTGGAAATCCAGGGGCACCTGCAACCCCCCATTCCTGCTCTGCTGTGAGACCATTGGATTGGTTGTTTAAGGTCTACCTGAATTCAACCCTGGCTGGTGGTGCAGTGGATAAGGTGCCGGCCTGCGAACCTAAAGGTCGCTGGTTCGATTCCCAGCCAGGGCACAGAACCAGGTTGCAAGCCAGGTCTCCGGCCAGGTCCATAGCTGGAGGCAGGTGAAAGGCAACCCTACATGGATGTCTCTCCCCCTCCCTGCCTCCCTCCCTTTCCCTCTCTCTGAACAAATAATAAAATCTTTTTTAAAATCTGCCTGAATTCCATATAAACCATAAAGAAACAGGAAGCTCTATTCAGCCCCTGCAACTAGACACCTTGTCCATTGTGAAGCCCGCCAGGGGTTCAGGGGGGGACACCCTGATCCCGGCGGCCCCCCAGCCAGCACAAGTAAGCCCATCTGCGCCAGACCCCAGGGGGCGGCATCCAAATGGGGGTTCGGGAGCCACGGCAGGGTCAGCCCCGGCAGCCCCCACATTCCTGCCGCCTGGTCCTTTCTTACACAGTGGAAGGCAAGGAGGCCTCTGTGAGTGATAACTTGGCTCTGTGACCAAATAAGGCAATATTACATGTCACTGTTTACAGCTGAAAAGCCGGGGCGAGAGTCCCGGGAGAGCAGAGTTCTCGCTGTCTCTCCTTCCTCCAACACCAATAATTCTGCCCGGAGCCTGTTTCAGACACAGCCGTCTGTCACACCTTAAACAGACCCCTGAGGCGACCCGGCCGCGGCCCGGGCACCCTGGCCCTGGCGGAAGCGGGCTTTGAACATCCGCAAACATGATTTAAACGTGAAACAGGAAATTTCACGGCAGGGTCTGAGCGAAAATAGGGGCCCCTCTAAACAGGCCAGTCTCCGAGCCCCCGGCAAGGTGCCTCTTCCTGCCCTGAGAATTGATTTCAAACCTTCTGCACACGAGGCTGCTGCTGCAGCTAAGACGCAGGGGAGACCTTCCCGCCCCGACAGTATTTGGCACCGTCGCCAGGGCCGGGGCTCAGTCCTTGGTGTTGATAATAAGACAAGTGTGAATGTTGAAAACCCATCAGGAGGCTTTAGGCACTAAACAAAGCTTCAACGGGTGGCCTTGCGCCCTGCATGTGGACCCGCCCGACCTGCAGCGGAGAAAACACTGATGAGGCCCTTAGCAGGGGGCCAGCCGGGGTGTTGGTGGGACACAGGGAGGGACCGGAAGCGGGCGGGTCTTACCAGCCGGACAGCAGGACAACATCGGTCTCTCCTTCCCAGTGCAATTCTTCCACCTGTCTCTCTCCCCACCCTTTGCTCCGCCCCAGGGGCCGCTTGGCCTTAGGAATCGGCTACTTTCCCTTCTGGTCTCTACCCCAAAGCAGCTACATCGGACATGTTTTCTGGAGAACGAATAACTGGTGAATGTGTGAGGGAATGAACGAAGGAACGGAAGGCTAAGTAAAGGAATGAAGGACTAAGTGAAAGCATGAGTGAATGAAATTGGTTCAAAGTAAGTGAATGAATGGATGAGTGAGTGAGGAAAAGACCAAGTGAAAGCATGAGTGAGTTCGAGGCTAAGGAATGGATGAATGAGTCAATTCGCGAGCCAAGCCCTAAATGAATAAATGAGCCAATCAACAAATGCGTAAAAGGCTAAGCGAAAAGACGAGTGGGTGAAAGATTGAGTGAATGAACGAACAAATTAGTTAGACTAAGTGAATAAATGAAGGAGTGAACGAATGACTGGCATGTCCCATTGCATCTCTCCAAGAGCAGCCTCTGATTTTCCTTCCCTGAGTGTCTCTGGCGGCCCTGCCGGATGGGTCCGCAGTGGCCACGTGAGCCAGGATCAGCTTTCGAATGAAATGCTCAACACAGTCTGGGGAACCAAAGGGGCGCTTGGGAAGGGGCAGCAGGGTGATCTGAAGGGCCCTTGCTGGGCAAGGGGTGAACGAGGGCTGTGAAATGGGACCCCTCTCCTCCCAGAGCTGCAGCCGTGTGGGTAGTGGGAGCAAATGCTTGGACCCTGGCTGGCCCCTTCGGAGCTGGGCCCTGATGGGCAGCCTTGCAGGACCACCAGAGGTCCGGGGAAGCGTCCACGCCGCACATTAATCATTAACTCAGGTGCGGCCCCTGGCTGTGGGCTCTCACACCCGCTGACTCATTTCGCAAACTCCGCTAGCCCTCAGGAGTGGCCTCCGCCACCTTGCCCGAGATTCCCTGTGTCCAACCTACTGCAGGAACCTGGCGCCCGCTGGAGGCCGCAGCGCCGGGGGTGCCCACATGAAGGAGACAGCGCTGGACTCTCTGCTGGCCAGTAAGGAGTGGGCAAGGTCCTCAGGGTGGGGGCCCGGGGAGCGCTGCTCGCCCCCAACCCCACCCAGGCTGCCCTCTGGGGCCCTGGGAGGGAGGGGGCGGGAACTCGGCTTCCAGGGGTGCCAGACCAGCCCGCCTGGGGAAAGCACCCCCAGGGTGGGCAGTCCCATGGGTGGGCTCATCAATGTAAGGCACCTCCTGGACCCTCGGAGGTCCAGCCTTGCTGCTGGCGGCCTGTGGGGTTGGATTAATCTTGTCTCAGGCAGCTGTCCTGTGCGTGCGGTCACATTTTAGCAGCACACCTGCCTCCACCCATCAGAGGCCAGCAATGCCCTACCCTTGCATGGCAACCCCCAAATGTGCCCGGAGACATTGCTCAATGTCCCTGGAAGGCACAAGCCGCCTCCTCCACTGAGAACGACTGTATGGTCTGTACGCAGTGCCAACGGTGCCCCGGACACCCGGGGGAGCCTGCAGGCAGGACGCACCTGAGCCTGGGGCCTCTGAGGTCACCGGGGCCCCGGCGCTGGGCCAGACCCGGCGTTAGACCCCAGCTCTGCTCCCCAGCGGGGCCGCCCCGCGGAGCTGGCTCCCTCTCTGGGCCTTGGCTTCCTCGCCAGAGGAGTGGGGCAAAGAGCAGCGTCCACCCTCAAGGGCTCGTGGGGAAGCACTTGAGCCATTGTGTTAAGGGCTCTGAGCACAGAGCCCAGCCTCTCCAAGGGCTGCATGACCCCACTTCAGGGCCCGCGCAGCGCTGGGGCCAGGAGGAAGCCACTCCGCATCAGCTGG
Organism: Noctilio leporinus; assembly: GCA_004026585.1. Lineage (NCBI taxonomy): Eukaryota > Metazoa > Chordata > Mammalia > Chiroptera > Noctilionidae > Noctilio > Noctilio leporinus. Next base: position 15,794 of record PVIW01003959.1, read on the forward strand.
CGGCGCCAGCCTGTGACGGCCTCTCTCCTTGCAACCACTCAGCTGTCCTGTGCCCAGGAGGGGACCCCGGGATGGGGCCTGGCCCTGCCCTGCTCCTTGCTGTGGGCCCTGGGCAGCTCGCTGCCAACGCGGGGCCTCAGCCTTCAGCCCGCAGCAGATTCCACTCCCAGCGCCGTGAAGGGTGTAGCTCTAGTCGGCGGGACCAGGCGGCCGGGCCCCTCACATCCCACTAGCTGGACCCGGACCACTTGCTCTGGTCGCCCCGCTGATAGCATCCTGCTTTTGATCCTTCAAGAGGGGACCCTGGTAGGAAAGGGGAGCACTCAGAGGGCCTTTGTGGCATTAGGGACCAGGTGGGGCCGCTTTGGAGAAGGGCAGAGGTGCTCCTGAAAGCAGACCCCTTGTCTCGTGTGAGTTCAGCCACCAAGCCTAAGACCAGCCCCAGCCTCCATCCTTTTGAGTGAGTGAATGAATGAAGGTCATCACCCACCTAGTAAGTGAATGAATGAAGGACATCACTCCATCTAGGAGTGAGTGAATGAATGAAGGACATCACTCCATCTAGGAGTGAGTGAATGAATGAATGAGTGAATGAGTGAATGAATGCATGGGAAAGCTGGCTCACCTCCCCCGGCCCTCCAAAGGGAACACCAAGGCTGGGGCATCCTCTCCTGGAGGACAGAACAGGCAGGGGGTGGTTCTCAGTGGCCCCCCTCTCCGTGTTCTCCCTCAAAGGTCAAAGGTCAGAGGTCAGAGGATAGCTACCTTCCCAGAGACGCTCTTGGCCAAAGCTGGAGCTCCCCCCAGGAATGACCCTCTGTCTCTGGGGCCCTCTGGCCTCCTTTGGGAGATAAGAGCCACGGGGGTCAGAGTGGGGATTTGCAGAAATGAATGAATTAGCTGGAAAAGGACTCTGTTTTATTTTGGGTTTGTTCTGAAAGTGCCTGAGAGTCAGGACAGAGGAAGCAAGAATGCGGATTGAGCAATCGCGTGTTTACAGAGAAGCCCTCAAATAGCAACAAAGTTTGGCCAAAATGTTGAGATCCCTACACTGAGACTGTCCCAGAACCCGCTTCCCCCTCCGTGGCCCGTGGCCAGGCAGCCACAGATGTGGTGGCATCACTCCATCATTGTCAGCGATAAGGCCGAGTCCCTCCCTCCCCAGGTGGCGAAAGGGGGGGGCCAGGAACTCTGGGAAATGCTGCATCTCCACGCAGACACGCTGGGTTCTAACGACCCGGCGAAGGATGGTGGGACAGGAGGTGGCCACCGGGACCTCTCAGTAGGGCTGGGATGCAGGGTCTGCGCCGTCTGTGCCAGGAGGGGGCAAGCAGGGCCATCTGTAGGCCAGCATCTGCTCTCCCGGGGGCACCGGCTAGGGGGGCCTCTGTTGGGGGGTCGTGTCGGCGAGGGAGGCTCCTATGCTAATTGCTCAGCCTGCGGGCTTCTGACCTGGACCCAAGCGCCTTCCTTCCGGCAGCGCAGGGCTGTAACTGGAGGGGTCCCCCTAAAGGACCCCTCATGATGCTGCTGGAAGATGCACCCTTCATTCAGCCTTTGCTCCTTCGTCCCTACGCTCCAGGTCCCCAGCCTTTGATGACAGTGCTGGCGGCCCTGAAGGGAGGCCGTTAGACACGTATCAGTCAATCACACCCTAGTCTAAGTAAGGTGCACACCGGCCTCTCACGGTGCCTGCGGCTGAATGGAAACGGGGTGCCCTGCAGGCTGCTGGATGGCTATGGGGCTACAAGGGGCACAGGACCTCGAGGGGTCCCTGGCACGGGACGGGGGTACACAGCTGGCAGTGAGAAGCCACTCTCGCCCCCCGGCTGCCCCCTGAGATCCACAGTTTGCCTCTCAGGCCTGCAAGTGACAACTTCCTCCCAGGGCACAAAGCGATAGGGAGACCCTGGGCTCTGGTCTGAGGCCGGGCTCCATCGCCTGCTGGGACAGCCCAGCCGCTGCGACCCAGGACGAGCCAGCCACCCAGCTCTCCGTCCCTCTTCCACAACGTGGGCTGTCCCACGGCAGAGGACTCCTGGCAGGCCAGGTGGCCTTTTCCCTGGTGCTGCTCACTGCCTGCCCTGGCCCCTGGGAAGGCCTGCCTCCGGCGGCCGCCTCTATTTCCTTGTTTCCTCTCCGCCCCTGCTATGAACCTGGCCTCTCTGGGTCCAGAGGATGGGCTGGGCGCTGGTGTGGGCTCTCAGGGTTAGCAGAAGAGGCAGCTTGCAGCTTGGTGGGACCCCACGGCAGGGAGGGGGCAGGGTGATGCTCCTTGTGAGGAGCTAGGAAGTGTGGACAGAGGAAGGGGGACGGAGGGAGGCTTTAGGGACATCTCACTCCCTCGGGGAGCCCGGGATGGGTGAAGCCGCACATCTGATGGATCCTGATGGAGCAGTGCACCGCCGGGCGCAGAGGCTGACCTTCCGGGGCCACTGAGCCTCCGGATCCCATACCTGGGCCCTGCAGTGTGTCCTAGGGGTGGGCACAGCCGGGCTGACCGCAGCCACAGTGGCCAAGGCCTTCCAAGTGTCCCCAGCCTCATGGATTCGTCCTTGTGTTAGCATCCTGCTGAGAAATGCTCTCCAGGTCTCTCTCGGTCTGGCCCGAGCGCCGAGCGCCGGAGGAAGGGGCGATTGCTTTAGCAAACATTTCACGCAAGCCCGGAGTGAAATGTTTATGTAAGAGGACTCCGTGGCCTCAGGCAGTTCATGCCCCCTCCCTGGGGATGTTCCTTCCTGTCCGTCATTGCGAAGGACTTGAATAAACAACCACATTGTAGGGAGTGGAGGCGCAGGCAAGGCCCGTGTGGGTTCAGTAGCAAAGGACTTAGAAGCTATCGTTCAAAAAGATGGGAGTAGTTTTCTCATGTAAGTCTCGAGGTGGGCCTTTCAGGGTCCCAGGGCTGGCAGAAGGCTTCACAAAGTCACCAGAGAGGTCCTTCTCTCGGACTGCTCCGTCCTGCGCAGCAGGGCCTCTACCTCATGGCCCAAGGTGGCTGCTTTTGCCCAGCTATCGGGCCTGCGTTCCAGGGCAGGAAGAGAAAAGGCAAAGAAAGGCAACACTCTCCCCTCCCTGGAAGTTGTCCACACACTTTGACTCATTTCCACTGGCCTGAGCCTAACCCGCTGGCCCCACAGAGCTGCAAGGGTGGCCAGCAATGCAGTCTTTATTCTGCGTGGTCACGTGCAGCTAAAAACTAGGTGCTTTTATTACTAAGAAAAAGGCAAAGAAGAAGTATCGGGGTGGGAGACAGCTGGCAATCTGAGACACAGGTTCAGGGCGATTCTAGTCCCAGTGCTGACGGGCCATCGGTTAACCAGGGGCCTGGGTTTCCCCCTCCTCCCTGAGCCTTGGCCTCCCATCTGTAGAATGGGATGGCTGGTCCCCACAACCTCTGCTCCAGCTGAAGAACTCCAAGGGAAAGAGAAGTAAAAGCGAGTTCAGAGACACCACTGGCCTACCGGACGGTACGCCGGGCTGTGTCTGGAAACGCCAGTGTTATCTCAGCCTCAAATGTACAGAGTGAGCCATGCCCGCCTGGTTTCTGTATTTATTTTTAGGTGGGTAGGTACGGAGTCACTTGGTTTCCTAGTTTTCAGTCCTGGCAAAAGGTGAGAGTTCCTTCAAACATCCAGGGAGCAGGTGCCGAGTCAGGGGACAACAGCCTCCTGTCCTGGGCAGGTCCCACATCCACATGTGCTTTTCCTTCCATTGGAAACTGTCAAGTGAGGCCATTAACATCACCTGCCATCTTCCCAGAGCTGTAAAACAATTCGGGACCAATTGGCTGCCAGGTCCCGTTCACACTGAATTAAGATAAGATAGTTGGGTGTAGATACGGTGTATCAATATTTACCTGGGAGTACGCTGGAAGATGTGTTTGTGAATCCAGGAGGATTCTGTGTCCTTCCTTCCACCAGCATTCCCGAGACAGATATGACTGTGGTCAAGGGGTAGCTGCCTCAGGGCCTTTGCATGGCTGTGTACTGGGCTGGGAATGTCCTTCCCCAGACACCTGCCAGACTCCCTCCCTCTGGGTTCACTTGGATCTTCATGCCCACGTCCCTTCCCAGACCCTTATCTGTGGCATCTTGTCTTTCTCTGACCCCTCCCCCTACTTCTCTTTTCTTCCAATCCCCCTCGCTCTCCAGCATAATAAAATTGGCTTCTTCTCTTTCTCCGACATAAGACTAGAATTTCCAAACCAGTGAGGACTTTTCTGATCCCTGTACCTTGGACACCAGGACCTGTGCCGGGCACCATGTGCTGCTCGGCCAATACGGCCTGAAGTCTTACACCCCTGTGCCCCTAAACCCTGCAGGGTGGTCCTTAAAGATGCTCTGAAAGATGAAGAAATCGATGTTTCGTTCTCTGACTTGGCGACTCCAGGGGGTGGCTCTCGGGCGGCAGACGGTGTGGGGTGTCAGCTGGCGTGGCTTTGTGGCACCCCTTGTCGCAAAGGGCAGTACCGCAGCTCGCCACGCTCCCGATGGTCCCCAAGGAATAAGGTCGTTTGGAAGTTTGTCTGGAATATGAGGCCCTGGGAGAACAGGGCAGTGACAAAGACATCAGCTGTGGGTAGAACAGGAGGGCTTTCGTCATTTTGCTCACTTGCTATCCAGGATGATGCTGGGGGCGGGGGTTGCAGCACAAGAATGGACCTGACAGGTGGCCATGGGACAAGGTGGCCTGGGAGAGTTGTGAGCGGAAAGGGCCAGTGTCCCCCTCTCCTTCCCGGGCCCCTTGCCACCCCGTCCTGAGAGAATCTTACCCTGTCCTCTCTGGTCCAGAGGCCTCACCTGGGTCACGTGCCAGGGAGACAGCTGGAGGATCCCCCCTTACCCAGGAGTGGGCTCTGTACCCACTGGCGCACCTGGGGGATCTCCACCAGGGAGTTAGATGCTGGGAAGCCCACCCTGTCCTCCCCGAGGGGCTGTACAGGGCAGCCTCCGTGGGGTCCACAGGGACTAGCGGGCTCTACCCTTGAGAAGCTGAGGAAATGAGGCCCCTGAGCTGAGCTCAGGCAGCTGAGGGGTCCTAAGGGCAGACGCACAATCCCCCGCGCGGGATGACTGACCTCCTTCAGCCCAGAGACTTGTCCCTGCCCCCCCTTTGGTCCTTGGCATGGAGGGAAGTGCCTTCAGGCGGTGGCCTGGGCCCCGCTCCCCGCACAGCCTGCCCGGCACCCTCACTGTCCCAGCGCCCTGGTCCTTCCCGCGGCCAGTGCGAAGTGGGTCCTCCAGCAGGTGGGCTGGTGGGCTCTTTAGATGGTCGTCAAGCGCTGCTGGCGGCAGGGCCAGGCGCTGACCGGTCTGTTTGTTTGGTTTGCTCTGCTGTGTTTGGTTTACGGAGCGTCTGGGCTGCTGGGGTCAAGTGCCCGGACACCGTGCCAGGGTCTCAGTAGCCCAGCTTCCCCCCACCTGCTCCGCTCTGTGCTGGGGGGCTTTGCAGACCGTGTCCACTTGTCCCCACCGCCCTCTAAACTCTGGACACGCTCAGCCACTGGGACTGGAGGACAGAGCCACCGGGTGTCCGTTCTCTGGCCATTCCTGCCAGGTGAACCCCTCTCCTGAAGCCACAGCCCCCACCAGGCAGCCCCTTCTCCAGCCCAGCCCTCTGGCCCTGCCCCCATCCCCTCTCCTTGCCATTCTGGGACGGCCCCCCAGTGCTGCTAGGGTCCTGGTGCCTCAATTTCCCCCACACCTGACCCACACCTCTGAAACTGTCCTTTCATTACACCCTGTTGTGGCTGAATCGTGCCCCCCAAGAACATCATATGTTGACATGCTAACTCCAACAGCTCAGCATGTAACTCTGTTTAAAGGCAGGGCCTTACAGAGGTACCATGTGGTCACAGGGTGGGCCCAAATCTCACGGGACTGGGGTCCTTATTAGAAGAGGAGGTCCAGACACAGACAGGCACAGAGGGATGACCTCATGGGGACACAGGGAGAGGATGGTTGTCTGCACACCCCGGGGAGAGGCCTCGGAGGGGACCAGCCCTGGGACACCTGGGCCTTGGACTCCAGCCTCCAGGACGGGGCCTGTGAATGTCTGTGGTCCAAGCCGCCGCCTGTGGTGTTTGTTACACAGCTGAGCTGACTCGTTCACACCCCCCTGCAGGGAGTGAGCCATCTGTTTGAGGTGGGCCCCAGCCATGCCCAGTGAGAAAAGCTCATGGCCGCTCAGGTGTGCGGTGGCCAGTGCCGGGCTGGGCCAGCATCCCTTGCGAGGGGTCACTCTAGGTGCAAACCCTCAGATGGGTGCTCCCTGCCACCACCCCTGCACTGTGATCCGGTGTGAAAAGGCCAGGCTGGTGCCTGGGTGAGCCACACAGCTAAGGAGCCCTGGTGGTCCCACCCACTCCCCACCCTATCCGGCTCCTCAGAGTGTGACAGGACTCAATGTCCAGAGTGGGACACCTCAATGGCACTAAGTCCTTCGGTAGAAGAGGAAAGAGGGACCCGAACACAGCTCGGGGGTTCCCCAAGTGGTTGGACCAACCCTGTAGGTGAGCCTGGCCCTGTTGCAGGAGAGGCTGGATAGGTGGTTCAACCCCAGAATGACGCGGCCGTCAAAGACCGCGGGCACGGGCAATGTGCTGCCCACGGCTGGCCAATGCGCTCGACCGGAGACAAGGCTGCAGGTGGGTGGCAGGGCCACCCTTTCTCAGGGGCCACCCCACAGCCTGCAGAGCTGTCACAGCAGACCGCAGCCTCAGGCCAGCACCCACGTCCTGGCTGAGCAAGTTGTCAATCAAATGCATCATAAATGGGACACAGGGTGGCCTGGGGACGTGACTTACCCCGTGATGCAGGAGGCAAAGGATACCTACGCCCGTCAGGGTGGGGCTGCCCCTGGGGACAACCGTGGCTCTGTGTGCCCCACACCCGAGCATGTGGGCGCAGCGGCTCCGCGGCTCCCAGCCCCTTGCAGACAATGGGGGTGAGGCCGGCCGGCTCTCAGGGCCCCTCCGCCTGTCTGGGAAAGCGTTATCGCTCCAGACAGAAGGGCTGTGCTCAGTCTTCTCTGGGAGGGGCCGCCTCTGGGCCCAGGGGACCTGCTCCGGGGGACACCCGAGCAGCCCTGCTGCGTGAGGGTCCTGGGAGCGGAGGCCGGCATCGCTGTCCCCACAGGCCACGTGACCCCACGTTCTCTGCCCCTGGATTCATCCCCCCACCCGCCCGCCCCGCAGATGAGGGCAAGGAAAGCATGGGGCCCACAACTGCTCCCTTGTGCAAAAGGCCCCAGGGCGTTGCCTGCTCACTGGCCGCCCACGCCGGCTGCTGGGCCCGGTGCCCGGTGGACCCCACTGCTCTGATGGCAACGTCTAGCGTGTTCATTGGCGAAGCACCTGAGAGAGGCCCCAGCCCCAAGGAGCAGACGGCCCCCTCCAACCCCGAGATTGCAGACGGCTCGCTGGACTCTTTTATTTTCAAGGACGCACAGGGGAAGCCAATCCCCTCTGGGGAGGCATCTCTCGCTGCTCCTGAAGGAAGCGGGAGGGCTGGGCGCGGAGCGGGCTGAATAGGGCTCAGGCCCTTTGGGGGAAAAGCCACCAGGTGCGCGGCTATGGACAGTCCGGTCTAGAACAGCCGGTCCTCCAAGGGCTGACACACTTCTCTGCAGCCCGTCCTCCCGCCCCTGGCTGGAGGCCGAGCGTGGCTTCCGCCGTTTGCTCTGAGTCAACCAGGCTGTGTGTTCTTGGATGGAGCCCGGGGCATAAACGTTTCCACCGTAATTAGAGTCCCTTTCATTCCGAAAGCTCGAGCCAGCCATCTGGGCCGCCTCAAAGGGCACCGGGCCATGGGGTGTTAGTCAGTCCCGGACGGCGGCGGGTGGGGCTGGGTCTCCGTCCCGCAAACCAACCAGCAGGCGGGGGGCGACCGGGACAGCAAGGAGCCCCGGGCCCGGACTTCGGACGGAGCAACTCAAGGGGACGAGGTGTGGGTGTTTTCCTGTGGTTCCCTCAGCCTCCCGCGTTCCCTGCAATAAGGTGCGGCCGGAGCGCTGGGCCCGTCCACGCCGACACGCAGAGGGTGGTAGGGTGAGGCGGGAGGAATTCCCCAGCGGACTAGAAGAAAGTTCTAGAAGCTCTCGGACTCCCCTCCCTGTTCTGCCACCTACGAGTGGTGTGGAACGGGGCAAGCCACCCTCCCGGGGTAGCAGTTTCCTCCGCCGTGAGTGGGGGTAAGGAGTAGAATGAGTGCAGTGCGCACACTTAGCCCCAGGCCCGAGAGCCGGCGGCCCCTCCTGCACCTACAGGGGCCACCGCAGCTACAGCAGGGCCGCTGGCGGGCCTCCCCAAACCTGCGTGATGCCCAAAAGGGGCCCTCGCTCTTCGGGGTGTCCCCCCAGATGCGGCACCCCAGCCCCCGGGGTTGAGCAGACCCGTTCCCTGCACAGGGGGTGGCCTTCAGGCGGCACGCGGTCTGGGGCCGCCATGAGGTGGCCTCACCCTACAAACCTCTGCTGGTTTCTCTTCTTTCGCCGAGAAGCCCTGGCCTTCAGCCCCCCACCTGGCTTCTCTCCCATCTCTGTGCGCCGCTCTGGGGGGCTGGGGCCTCTTCCTGCTCATTCGCCTGCCAACCCTGAATCAGGGCCCGAACATGGCAGGTGCCCAAAGGATGGGTTGCGTTGAAGACCGGCTTCCTGAGACAGCAAGAAGCCAGTACTGACATGACCTGGGACCCTGCTGCTGTGCTGGGGGCGCGTGACCGTGGGGGCAGGGTGTAGGTGACACCTGGGGCACCTCCCGGTTTATCCGCAGGGGACACACCGGCAGGGCAGCAGAGGGGTGGCTCAGTGGCTCGGTGACACTGCTTGTTGAATCAGCTCTGGCCTCTGACGGGCTCCTGAGCATTAGTGGGGACTCGAGTGCTGTGCCGGGGACCCCAAGTCAGGGGCAAGGTCGGAGTCTCCATGAGGTCCTGGCGTCCAGGAAGGCTGAGCCTGTCCCCCCTAGCGGGGCCGGGTCTCACCCCTCAAAGCCTACTTTAAACGTGAGCCAACCCCAGCCTCTCCAGGGGCTGCCTTCCCTCCGCCACTTGCCACCTCCCAGAAAGGGGAGCCATGTCCCATGATTATAAGCATTACATGGCACGATTGCTGTGTCCTGTAATGATGGCTGCGGCCATGAGGACAGGCGTGCCACCTCTCCATGCCAGTCCACTTGCCCCAGTCTGCTTCTGACATAAACATCTTCCTGGCACACACGCAGACTCTTCCTGACCGCCCTGGGGGGCTGCCTGGAGGAGGGGGCGGGGGCCCGGGTACCCGGTCTCCTCCCAGGGCTCGGTCCCCGCTCAGGCCACGTGGGAGCCCCGGCTCGCCCCAGCCCTGCACCCTCCTCACCCGGCCGTAGTCACCACAATAGCAGCCAAAACCAAATCTGTGTGAAAATGAGCTGCTTCGGGAATTGACTAAAATATCTCTTTCAACAAAGAAACTACTACGGGCTCTTTCGCGTCCGTGGGACGCGGCCGCCGGGTTTCATCAGCTCGCCACAGAATGGGAGCCAAGAACATGAAAGGAAGAAAAATGGTTTCCCCCGGAATGAATCAACGTCCGCGGCTGGCTGGCTCACGTACCTCTGCTAATCATAATGCATCAAATAATGTGCATTTGAAAGCTGGCTCAACGGTACAATGGCCCGTCCCTGGCCCAGAAAGGTAAACAATGACACTTAAAAATAGCCCGGGATGTATTTACATTTTACCCCCACCCCCGAGCTGTTTCAGTTTATAGTTCATCATTCCAGGGGTTAGAATTCTAAAATTTTCACTGTGTGTTTATACAACTGAGCTATCGCTATGCCTCACACTGGCAATCTGGCCCCTCTAAGAACAATGAGTTTTTATCTCTATTCCCGCCCAGCGCACTTGGGGCAGGTGTCCCCGCCTCCTGGCAGACCCTGCCCAGGTGAGCTTCCCCCCAGAGATGCGGCTTCCCAATTTCTGGGACCAGCGACCAGCCCGAGGGGACAAGCACTGAAGACAATAGCAGGGTGCTGCTTCCCCTGACCCCTGGGGAGGAAGGACACTCGCGTCTCCTCTCTGTACCCAGCACATCGGGTGCCGGGCAGGGAAGCATAATCCTAACCAGAGACGCTTCTTCGTGGTTTTGCTGCTCCTGGGGGAGTCACTGCCCAGAGTGGGGTGCGGGTGCCCGTCCCAGCAGGCCTAGCCATGGCTAGGAGGCCGGAAAGACCCCTTTCGGTGGATGTGGCCTGTTCCCACAGGTGGCTGGGTGAGTCACTTGGCGGGTGACTCGGGTCTCCCGGCACCAGCCTAGCTCCTCCTGGTGGCGCAGAAGGTGTGAAGTGACCTTTGAAAATGTCATGCGGGGCCCCCATCCCGCTGCCACCCCTGCGCGGTGGTGGGGGGCTGCTTCAGGCAGGGATTGGTCCCAGGCAGTTCTGAGCAGCAGGAACCGGGTCTGTTTGCAGAGGCGGGGGTGCGAGGTTCACGCCGACCCGGGAGGGGCCCCGCGCGCTCTGCAGGCCCCGAGGGTGCGGGTGGTCGGGACCGGCCCGCGGAGACACCAGGCCACAGAGTGGCGCCCGGGCCGCGGCAGAGGTGGGCTGGAGGCGCCCGTCCGCCCCCCCCACGGCCCGCTTTCCTCCGCAGCGGATTCCCTCCTGTTTCGGGGGCAGTTCTCTCTACCCGGGCTCCAGGTTCTTTGCGGCGGGGTTCAAGTTCAGGCTGGCCCTCGCCCCGTGACCTCCAGTTCTCCTTGCCGTGCGGCGGCCTCACCTCTCCCTCCCGGCAAGTTTGCGGAGCTGAGTGCGAGGGTCCAGCCTCCGGGGTGGGGGGCGGGGGCGGGGGCGGGGTGCGCTCGCTGACGCTGTGACCACCCACGGGATCGCCCCCCTGTGCCCCTCCGGGGCTGGGTGGATATCCTCCCCTCCCCCGTGGGCACCCCTCCCTCCCTGGGGGCCCGGCTGGGGGCCCCCACACCACGCACGCCGGCCCGGGGCCCCGCTGGCCGCGGCGGGGTAAGACGGGCGCAGCCGGTGCACACGCGCCCGCGGAGGGAAGGGGGGCGGGGACCCGCGAGCGCAGCGGCTGTTCTCCCCCAACGTCCCGGGCTGGCCGGGTGTCCGGGTGGCCGCGGGGGCGTCGCTCTGCCGGGCGGGGCGGGGCGAGGGCGGGTCGGCAGGTAGGCCGGGGCGGGAGGCTGGCCCGGGACCCCAGCCCAAAAAGCCTCGGGCGCAGCGGCGGGGCGGCGCGCCAGCCAGCGCCACCAAGTTTGGCTCCGCGCGCGGCTTCGCGTTTGCGTCCGGAGACGAGGGGGACTGTCCCTGACCGGCGGGGCTCGACCCGGCCCTCGGAGCCCTTCAAGACCAAGTCACCCCCGTCCTGGACCCCGTGCGCCCAGGCACCCGGAGCCGGGCAGTGAGCGGAGCCATGCTGGGGGGCGACCGCGGCCGCGAGGGGCTGCCCCCCACAGAAGACCCCACAGCCCGTGAGTAACGGGGGAAGCGCGAGAGCGGTGGGGGGTGGAGCGAGGGTCCCATCCGCCGCGGCGCCCCGAGGACCGAGGTTCGGACAAGGTTCGCGGGAGACAGGGACCCCCGTCTCCTTGGCAAGAACCGGCCCCTGCGCCCCGCCGGGATGAGGAGTGTGTTTTGTCGCGCGCAGGTCACGGGGGGCACCACAGACAGGCGATGGCAGTCAGACCTCCGGCGCGCGGGCGGGGCGGGGCCGGGCGCCCCAGGGCCGCTGGCCCGCGGTGGCTCCCCAGTCCCCTGAGAGCGTCCCCTGCCGCGCGCCACGGCGGGGTGGAGGGAAGATTTCGGATGTTTTTATAGGTGCTATTAATACACATAATATTTCCGTGCAGTTCTGGAGATTTATTTGCGATATAAAGCAACTACTATGACTTGAAGTCATAACGGAAACTGCGGAGGAAGGGGGGGGTGTGCCTGTAAAAGAGGTTTGGGGAGCCGGGAGGGGAGGAGAGGGGGCTCCCTCACTTCCTGGGCCTCTCCCTGCCCGTAAATCAGGGCCCTGGATATTTTTATACCAATAATTTTAAAATAAATGACCCAAGCGTGCTCCTTGGACGGCCTCCCCCTCCCAGTTCAGGGGTCAGGAAGTAAACCTGGGCTCCAGCTGGACTGCGCGCGGGTGGACAAGGGGCCGCAGCTGCACTCAATTCACTCAATTGCCGGCTGAGTCGCCCCTGGGCCCCCAGGTTGGCGCCCTGTGTACCTTCGCCCGCCGGAGCCTGGAGCCGGGCCTGGGAAGCCCCTCTCTTTCATTAGGTCTTCCTCCCTGTCCCCTCCCCACCCCCACCCCCGGTTTCTCTTTCTGGAGCTCCAAGGAGACACTCATCCTGATGTCTGTTTCCTAAACAGCCCGGTTCAGCTTCTTTCTAGAAGCCACACTGTGCGCTCATCAGGTTAAGGGCCCAGAGGGAGAGAGAGGGTCCAGCTGGCCTGAGGGCAGAGGCTGGAGGGAGGACGGCTGGGTGGGCCAGCCCATGGGGTCTGGCCAGACGGCACCTCTCACAGGACTCCCCTCAGGCCCTGGAGCCATCGAGGGTGGCCTTTGCCACCTCCTGTCCTGGCTTCTTCACCAGCTCCCTCATTATTTAAGAAGCTGTTTGTTCACCAGCCTAGAGTCTGGGCCTCCTGGGAGGGCAGGTGGGGGCAGGTGGAGGCCGAGGTGGCAGGTCCAGGGCCTAACGCACTCCTGTTTATCCTGCAAAACCCTGCTGGGGTGCCCCGGTGCCTCCCGGCCATGGCAGGGTGGGGTGGGGACAGGAGGGGAAAAGGAGAGGAAGGGTCCAAGGGGCCAGGCGCAGCTCGCTGGCTGGGTGCACAAGTGGAGGCGCTCCTGCTCCCTCATCCTATGCCATCCTCATCCTATGCCATCCTCACGCACTGTCTGTGGCCGGTCCTGGTATGTTGCCCATGTGTGGATGGGGAGACTGAGGCATGGGGCAAACTCACAAGGCCCGACAGCTGGTGGTAGGCAGGGGTGGTATGTGTCTCCTGGGGAGAGACAGGAGAGCTCTCTCTCCTGAACCCTTCGCCCTCCAGTTCCACCTGACCCTGGGTCCTTGGGCCTAGGGACACAGCAAGGGACAGAGCAGACCAAGACCTGGCCCTCGGGACACTTTCTTGACCATCCAAACTACCTCATTAAACGTCTCATTTGCTGGCTTAGTGGCATGCCCCCTGCAGAAAGGTGGAACTGCAGCAGGGGCGACCCTAGCTGGGGGGGCCAGGCACATCCTCGCTGACAGACAGCAGGGCAACATGCTCCTGGGGGAGAGGGGACGGCATTCTGGGTCGGGGGGACCAGCCAGGACAAAGACCCTTCCCCGGGAGTGCCTGGGAGTGCCTGGGGCGGGCCGTGGGTTCGTGGAGACAGTCTGGGGAGAAGGGAGGGAGGGAGCAGGAGGGGCCGCTGGCCTGGGTTGGGCCTCTGGTCACCGCAGGGACTTGGGTTGGGTGGGACAGGAGCACCCAGGGGCCCGGAGCAGCCGTGGGCGGGAGCAGACTTGGGCCGGCTCCCTCTAGCTGCTCCCCAGGCTCCAGCCAGGTGCAGGTGGGAGATGCCGCACCCTCGGGGGTGCGGAGGGGGAGGTCGGCGTCTGTGTTGGAAGTCATCGGATGTGCGTCCGGCAGTCAGAGGGGTGACAGAGTGCGGGCACGTCTGGGTGGGCGTGGGTGAGGGCTTGCCTTTTGGTTTTCTGTTTTTTATTTCGTATGTGTGTGTTCTAGATTTTATGTGCTCACTTTTGAGAGAGAGGGGAAGGGAAGGAGAAAGAGAGGTGGAGAAACATCAGTGTGGGAGAGACACGTTCATTAGTTGCCTCTCAAATGCCCCCACCTGGGGACCTGGCGGTCAACCCAGGCATGTGCCCTGACTGGGAATGGAACCAGTGACCTTGCTGTTCCCAGGCCGACACTCAGTCCACTGAGCCACACCAGCCTGGGCTGGTTGTCTTTTTTTAAAAAAATCCTCACCTAAGGATACATTGAGAGAGAGAGAGAGAGAGACATCAGTGTGAGAGGGAAACATTGATGGTTGCCTCCTGCATGTGCCCTGACCCGGAACCCAGCCCATGACCTGTTGGTGGCTGATGGCGCGCCAACCCACTGAGCCACACTGGCCAGGGCTTCATTCCTTTAAGGCTGAACAATATTCCATTGTATGTAGAGCCTGCTCGCATGTTGTTTGCTCATTTTTCCATCAGTGAACACAGGAGTTCTTTCCACCTCTGGCCACTGTTCCTAGTGCTGCGATGCGTACAGGTATCCGTCCTTCGGGAAGGAGCCTGGGAGCAGAATAGCTGGATCGTACCCATACTTTCTGAGCAGCCATCAACTGCTTCTGCAGCTGCACCATTTACATTCCCCCTTCACCAGCTCCCAGTGGCACGGAGGCTCCAGCTCCTCCACATCGTAACCAACGCTGGTTAGCTTGCAGTCACCCTTGTAGGTGTGACGTGTTACCTTATTGTGGTTTTGATTTGCATTTGCCTGGTGGCCAATGATTTGAGCATTTTTGCATGTGCTTACTGGCTGTTTATTTTCTTTGTACATCGACTTCATGTCTTTGCCCTTTTTTAATGTTGTTTGTTGTTGTTGTTGAATTGCGGGAGCTCTTTATATATGAGTGTTTTGGATATTATACCTTGCCAGTTATATAATTCACAAGTATTTCCACGCTCCCTTGACTTTTCACTTTTTCAATAGTGCCCTTTGATGTACTCACACATGTAACACGTTCTCTTAGGTTGTGATCTCACAAGTTAAGCAAACTGTCTTGTTCCACTGCCAGGCGATGCCCAATGCAACCCAACTGAAAGGAATGGCAATGCAGCCCCTTCTCTGGGCTGGTTAGTGTCTGGAGCTGGAGACACGGGGAGGCCACAGGCCTTGCTGTCACGACTTCACAGCCAGTGCAGTTATGCTGCGGCTTGTGTTGTGGAAGGTTCTGGACTCTGGCTCAGTAATCAGATGGTGGTTCCGGATCCACCCTGACACAGCCACCGCCTCACCTCCCAACCACTGACGTGGGGCCCAGCGGGCACATCCTTGACAGCAGGCAGGGTGCTGTTAACTGCATGCATCTCGTTGGCGTCCCTCGATGGACTCAGCTCTCCAGCCTGGCATGTGGCGCTGGGTGGCGGAGGAGGGAGGCGGGGAGGGATGGGCAGCTGAGTGGAAAAGTGGAGGAATAGAGCGGACAGGTGAGGGGTGGAAGAATTGGCAGGTGTGTAGATGGATGGATGGATGGGTGGATGGCACTGCGGCAAGCCCTTTGTGTCACATGGTTAATAAATACTCACTGGCTCAGTTGGTAGTATTATGAGCCCCTTTGGACAGAAGAGGAAACCAAGGCACAGAGAGAGCTAGTAATGGGCCACCCTCGCACAGCCCTGGAGTTCCCTGTCACATGGGGCATGCCTGCTGTGCCAGGGGGCCTTGAGGACACTTAGACCAGAGGACACTCAGATGGGGAATGGGACGGGTCCCCCCGAGCCCACCCTCCTCATCCTCCCCACTTCAGCCACTGCCCCCAGCTCTCTTGGGAGAAGGTGGTCCTGGGGGGAGGGGCTGGGGGGCAGATCTCTGCCCTACAGGTGGGTCACAGCCCCAGCCATCAGCACGGGCCCACACGCAGGGCTGTCCTGCTGCTTCTGGAAGTGTTGAAAGCCTTCTGACCCTCAGAAATCCGCGTGATGATGCTCACGTGGCCGTGACGGCTTTCATGCACTTAGCCCTGGCGGGGGCTGCGTGTGCCACAAACACAGGGCCTGGAACCCCGCCAGGGGACACCGTGCTCCCCTCTGGGCCTTCCACCGACTTGGCTGGACTCTGGGTTCCCACACACGACCGGAGCCCCACCCACAGGTCAGCGCTGTGGACCAAGCCCCTGTTTGTCTGTGGGTGTGCCACACACCCATTTTCCTGGGCACCCAAGACTTCCTGCTCCCCCTCGCACTCAGCTGACCTGCTTGTGCCCACCTACGGCCTGGGGGGTCTCCTGCTGTTTCAGCGCGTGGTCGGGGCCCCTCATGTGGAGATCTGCGCACACTGTGCGAGGCGGAGCTGCTAGAGCAGAGGCGGGTGGGCCGTAGCGCTGTGCTGCCCTGGGTGTCCTGGGCCGCAAGTGGTAGGGCAGGAGCGTGGGCACAGGGGCCAGGCAGCGGCCTCGGGGACCCGGCTGCTAGGCGCGGCTCCTGAGAGGCCATGCTGGAGTTGGGAGTGTTCCCTTTGCTGTCCCAGCTGCGTCCTCGAAGTGAGGGGCTCAGATCCCTCCCGCCCCCACACCTGGGGAAGTCACTGAGCTGTGAGCTGCGGTTACTCCCCGTGAGCATGTGTCCCCACGGTCCGCCCTGTGACTGGTCCAGGGGATGACGGTGTTGCGCGTTTCTCACACCTGCCCGCTGCTCCCCGAGTCTGCCCCCTCACCATTGCCCCCACCTGGCCGTCAGTTCACCCCCACGGGCCTGCAGGTAGGCTCACTGCCTCTCCAACCCCCTTCTCGCTCGGCGTCATGGTCACCAGGGGCTTCTGGGAGTGCCGCGCACGGTTGCATTTCCCCTGCGTGCTCTGTGAGAAGGACGTGGTTGAAGTGAAAAATGACTTCATTCTGGCTATTGTTCCGTATGAAAGGTTTCCCCACTGCTAGGCAGGTGCTGGCTGGCTGGGTGGATACATAGGCAGATCTCGATATAATGATTGCGTAAAAATATATTGTCTCTCCCTATCAATAACTATGGATTACATATAGGAGTTGAAATTTGTCGTCAACAGTACGGATTGGGGGGTTAGGTTACTTATCACGTAAAAAATGGTGCCAGGCTCCTTTCTTCACTTTGCATGACGCCTTTGGGAATTCAGCCGGTTGGCTTTGGGCGGCGCGTTTCTGCGTCAGTGACCCCGGAGGATGGGTTCAGGCCGTTACCCACGTGCCCGTCCCCAGCGGCACACGCGGGACGTGCACCCAGCCAGTTATAGCCAGATAACTGTTACCATCGTTACTCTGTTTTTGTGTAAAGAAATCCTTCGATTTAGAACAGTTTCAGATTTGCGGAATTGTTGCAAAGATAGTACAGAAAGTTCCCAAACACCCCACAGCCGGTTTCCACTGTTATTAACATGTTACGTCCATGTTAACGTGTTAACGTGGTCACAACCCATGAACCGACGTAGACACATCAGTATTAACCACAGTCTGTCCTTTGCGCACATTTCTTTGGCTTTTACCTACGGTCCCTTTCTGTCCTGGTACCCGACCCAGGACGCCACACTGCGTTCAGTCACCACGTCTCCTTGGGGTAGCAGCTTCTGACTGTCCTTGTTTTTGATGAGCTGGACAGTTGTGAGGGCTACGCAGGGCTTTGGGGTGCGTCCTTCACTGGAACTGTCTTGGCGCCATTAGCCTGGAGCTGCGGGTTTGAGGGGACCCCAGGGGCAGGCGTCCATCTTGTCATGGCGCACACTCCCAGTGTGACTTGTCCCGTGCTGGCCACCTGCCGCCCCTGGCTGAGGTGTCACCTGCTCTCTTTAGACCCTTGGTGTTTGCAGGTCTGCAGATGAATTAGATCAAAGCCATCGATTTATGAAAACGTCCTACATGGAATATGCTGAGTGACCACCCACATGGGTTCTCCCTGCACAAATATTGGGACATCAGCATTTGTGTCATCATAAATTAAACAAGATCTGACAAAGAGCGCAGATTTAAAACCCTCGCTGGCCCAAGTTCCAGGGCGGTTAGAAGTGGTCAGCTGAGCAGTAAGTTAAGTCTTGGCCTCGGCTGACCACCTCACTGACACATAGAGGCTTTCCGACTTCTATTTCAAAGGCAGATCTTCAAGTAATTGTCATCAGCTTCAATAAATACCCATCAGAACAGGTGCTTTCTGCCATTAAAGAGGCTACTGAATGTCCCATGTTTCTTGCAGAGACCTCTGAATTTGAGACAGCCAGGTCTGGCCTGCAGGTAACAGAAGGAACCTGGGGCTCAGAGAGGTTGAGTGATATTCCTAAGGTCACACAGCTGTGTGGTGGCAGAGATGAGACTGGAACTCGCATGTGTTTCCGCCAAGTCCAGTGCTGTCTCCCCTCCTCCCCAGTCTGGCAAGGAGGCCAGTGAATCTAGTGAATAAGGACAGTCCCCCTCCACCGTCTCTTCAGAAGGCCACACTGGACACCAGCCTGGGAGATCTGGCTAGTGCCCCTTGTTTCCTACCTCCCGTCTCACAGGCTGAACAGCAGCTGAAGTCCCGCCTGCGTTAGGAGGGCAGGCAGTGTTGGTGACGCGTGGGACTCCCAGACGGCTGGTGTCCCAGGGAGTGGACTGTGCCCATGTGCTGAGAGGCCCAGGGTGTGCGACCTGAACAAGGAAGACCATGTTCGCCCGCCTGGACTCGGTGCTCCCTGGGTCTGCTGGCCCCCCTTCTTCTGGGGGTGGAGGTGGGGCGTGTGAGGAGCCACCCGCAGCATTTGAATGTGTGTGCTCCCCGCTGCTCTTTCCTCAGGGGACTCTGTAGGGCTTCCCTGTCCCCTCAAGGAGAGTGGGTGGCCCCCAGAGCACACCTAGGCTGCTTCACACTTTCCACTGCACCCTTAAAATAATGCTCTGCTTTGTCCTCCCCTCTCCCAAATAAAAGACGACGGTCTACTTATGCATGTGGGTAACATATAAAAAATAGCGTAAGTGAACATCAGGGTGAAAGAGAAAAATGAAGGAAGCGAAGGACAGAGCCAGAGAAGGGCCCGGAGAGAGAAAGAGGCACAGATTTGTTAGTCCACTTAGTTTCACATTCATTGATTCGCACATGTGCCCTGACTGGGGATGGACCCAAAACCTTGGTGAACCAGGCTGGCGGTCCAACGGGCTAACCTACCTGGCCAGGGTGGACATGTGGTTTCATTTCTCTGATAAATACCAATCACCGGAACCCTGAGTCAGAAGACAGAAGTGTGTTTATCTATTTAAGAAACTGCCAAACAAGCCGGCCTGCGAACCCAAGGGCCACTGGTTCGATTCCCAGCCAGGGCACATAACCAGGCTGTAAGCCAGGTCTCCAGCCAGGTCCGTGGCTGGAGGCAGGTGAAAGGCAACCGTCCATGGATGTCTCTCTGTCTCTCTGCCTCTCTCCCTTCCCCTCTCTCTCTGGAAATAATAAATAAAATCTTTTTTTAAAAGAAACTGGCAAACAGTTGACCAGAATGCTCCCCCCCCCCGCCACTCCGATCCCCCCAGCCACGTCTGAGGATGTCACTGGGCTTTGGTGAACTAATTTGCTGCCCCCTCTGCTGCTGCTGCTGGGCGGGTGCCCAGTGGTCACGGGTTCGGCCGCTTTGCCGCCCGTAGCCCCCGAGGGCCAGTGCAGTGCTGGCCGGGCAGGTGCTCCCGCATGTTTGCCAACAGAAGCAAGTCCCTGCCGGGCCGCCTTCTCCTGCTACTGGCAGGGCCCCAGCCTGCTGCGAGAGTGGAGGTGGGAGAGCTCCCCCGTCCACCTGGAGCGGCCTGGGAGTGTCCGATAACAGTGCTCAGGGCCGTTCCTGGCCCGCGTTGTCTTGCCCTGAAAAGGCTCCGAGTCAGGGGGCCGCGTGCAGAGAACCCCGGGGGGCTGCCCAGGAGGAAACTGCCACTGAGGGAGGTGACTATTGAGTGGGAGACTAAGGCTGGGACAGAGCTACGCAGAATGAGCCCCGGAGCCGGGGCGGGGGGGGCTGGGGGGGGTGTCCAATAAGCCTCCTTTCTGTCCATAATTAGCAGAAAGTTTATTGGTGTGGGCCCCAGGCAGAGGAAGAAACTAGAACGGGTCCCCAGCTTCTGGCAGACGCTTATCGGGAAAGAGAAAGACAGCTTCCTATTAACGCAGAAACCGCGTGCGGCGTTAGAAGGCGTTTGGGAAGTAGGGCTCCGATAACGGGGAAAGGGCACCCAAGTTCACGGTCGGAAGTGCAGGGTGAAACCGCCCCGGAGAAGCGACAGGTGGCGATGGCTGGGGTGACGCCAGCGTGGACCCGGGGGCTCAGAAAAGCCACTCAGGGTGGGGTCTCCACTAGTTCCTCACACCTGCTCGTCCAGAGATGCGTGGGCCTTCCCAGCCACCGGGGTCCCTGGGGCCCTGAACTAGAAGCTCCCGGAAAGCCAGGACCCCAAGGGTGGGCGCATGTGGTGGCCTGTAGCAGCTCCCAACACAGAGGAAGAGTCCCCGAGGTTGGGGCGAACGAGGAGGCCAGGGTGGGCCCTGTATTTATACAACAGGCAGAAACAGCGCGTGCGGGGACAGGAACCCGGACCTGGGGCCCCTCTGGGGTGAGGAAGGGTTGGGGCTGGGACAGGTGTGTGTTCAGAAAGCCTGTTGAGCTGTGGACTCACCTACGCACGTGGCACTTCCGTGTCTTTAACGAGTAAGAGGAGGGCAGTATCGGAAGCGGGGCCCCTCCTGGACGTGGCGCGGCTCTGCGCACACGGGCGCCCCCGGCGTGGCCCACCCTGTTGAGCTCCGTGCACCCCAGCCGCTACGCAAGGGGGGCAGCTGGTGCTGGGGCAGCTGGAACACAGGCCGGGCAGCCCCTGGGGGTTTGGCCAGCGGAGAGGCCGTGCAGAGACCGGCCCGTCGCGGCTGTCGCTGGCCTGAGAAACCAGGTTTGCCCTTGCTAGCACGCTGCGGCTGCCATTCTGAGCCCAGCGCCCAGGAAACTAGGGGGTCCACGCAGGTGGGAGGTTGGGGGACTGCGCCGGGCCCTTGCGTTGATGACTGAGGGTGGGTTGACACAGCCGGACTCAGGCCAGAGACAGCGTCACTGCGCTGCTACTGATGGGGAGAAGCGGCCTCATTAACGCTGGGGACGTGTCAAGGATCTGCTCTGCTACCAGTTCCAGAAAGTTCTAGGACGTGCTGTGGGTCCAGTAATAATTCTGGTTCATGAAAGAGGGAATTATCATGGGTGAAGGTCCAGTCCCCAAGGGCAGGGGGCAAAACAGAACTAGTCCAGGAATAAACGCAAGAGATGTGGGATACCAAATTGAACAAAAATGCCACGTTCCTCCAAGAGGTCAAATACCAGACCCCCAACAGCAGGAGAGGGGCTGTTTGCTATCAAACGTGATGAGAAGCTACAGATCAGGGGACAGCGGTAGAGACCTGGAAGAAGCGGAAGGCGGAGAGGGGTCAGAGCGCTCCCTCCGTTGGCCGGGGACTAGAGCCAACCCTTGGGGAGAAGCGAACCTGGATCTGTGTCTGACACCGAAACCCAAAATACACCAGGATGGATCCCAGATGCGTTCAGTTTTTCAGTGTAAAAAACACCGCAAGGATTCCAGATGAAAACAAGATGGAGGGTTACATGATCTTGGGGAAAGGTTTTCTGACCCCAGTGCTAAACCCAAAAACTATAAAGGAAAACAGTTTTTAACGTCTACAGATGAAGGAAAAAAAATGACCATAAACAGGTGTGAAGAAAAATAAGCTGGGGGAATTTGCTGGGTACTGAGCTTTGTCAGGCTTCAATAGACGTAGTTACAGATTAATTCAAAAAATAACCAGCCCAACACACCGACAGGAAAGTCGTCACAGGCTTATGATATGTAACTCACCGCTAAACAGTCTCAATGTCTAGAAATGACAGCTTTCCTAGTAACCAGATAATGGGAGTCTCCACGCCACCCTTCCTGCCCACCCGCTTGGCCAGGTTGCCCAGTGTCCTGGCAGCTGAGTTCCTGCCCAGACCACTCATCACTGATGTGGTCCCCGCATTTCGGGGCAACCTGGCGGCATGTGACCAGTTCGTTCCCCACA
Organism: Noctilio leporinus; assembly: GCA_004026585.1. NCBI lineage: Eukaryota > Metazoa > Chordata > Mammalia > Chiroptera > Noctilionidae > Noctilio > Noctilio leporinus. Next base: position 37,586 of record PVIW01003959.1, read on the forward strand.
GATGTATTGTGAACCTACTATGTGTCTGGTACTCTTGTGTGAAAAGCCTTTCTTCTATAGCTTTCCCCGGGGATCAGGGAACTTGCTACATGTTGGGAGGACAGTGGTCCACTGGGCCCTCTCACCTTCTTCCCAGAGCTTAATATATGGTGAGGGCTTAGCAAGTAGGTGGTGGATGGATGGGTGGGTGGGGGGATGGGTGGATGGATTGAAGGATGGATGGAAGAGTGGAAGGAAGGATGGGTGGATGGATGGGTGGATGGAAGGAAGGATGAGTGGAAGGATGGGTGGAAGGAGGATGGGTGGATGGGTGAATGGATGGGAAGATGGGTGGGAGGATGGGTGGATGGATTGAAGGATGGATGGAAGAGTGGAAGGAAGGATGGGTGGATGGATGGAAGGAAGGAAGGATGAGTGAAAGGATGGGTGGATGGATGGGTGGATGGATGGGTTTACGGGTGGATGAATAGGTTGGTAGGTAGGTGGTTGGAAGTTTGGATGGACAGATGGATGAAAATTTGGACGGATGGATAGATGGATGGATGATGAAGTGAATACAACAGATGCATACACATGATCCTGCCCCTCCAATTCTAGAAACAGATCCTACAAATTGGTTCAGCAGGAAGTAGTGAATATTTCACACGGAACAGTAAAGGTTGGGGACAGCCCAAGCGCTCAGGGTGTGGGGTGCGCTCAGGGGTCCCACCTGTGGACACCCCACAAGGAATCATTCTCCTCCTGCTTCTCCTAACACCTCCCATCCCCAGGAGCTCATCAGGGCCTCACCCGGGTCCCCCACAGCCAGGGTCCTCCGGTGAGCTGGGCTCTAGCTACGTGAGGGCAGGGCATTACTGGCCAGGTGTTTGTCGAGCATCTGGTGCTGGGGGTGGGGTTCACAGTAGAAAGTAAAACACATGTAAGTGGAGAGAGAGAGGGGAGACCACACTCTAAAGCGCTGTCACCATTGACATGCAATGGCTGAGAGTCACCGTGCCTGACCACTTGTCAGTCACGAACCCTGGCACAGGCGGAGGGTGGGGGGCTGTTCCATCCCCACCCGCACATGAGGACACAGCCGAGGTCACACAGTGAGGGGGTGGCAGGCTCAGGGTTCACACCCGCACAGTGGGACCCCATGCGTGGCCGAGCTCCCGGCCACCCCGCAGCGGGAAGCAGGGACTGAAACACGTCAGGACACTGCGGATCTTCTGTTCTCAGGGCTCTTTTTAAAAACTTATTTATTTGCTTGTTTATTTATTTTTAGAGAGTGGGGAAAGCAGGGAGATGGGGAGGGAGCGAAACATCAGCTGGTTGCTTCTGGCCTGCACCCTGACCTGGGACTGTGCCCTGAGCCGGAATTGAACCTGAGACCTTCCACTTGGTGGGACAATGGCTGGTCCACTGAGCCGCACCAGCCAGGGCTCCGTGGCTCCGCCCCAAGGTTCACCTCGGAGCCACGGGATGGCCCTGACTGCTGGACCATCAGTGGACAGTCTTTCAGGGCCGCCGCTGGGAGAGGTTGACCGTGGCCGCCCCACGTGAGGCTGACTCCAGCAGCTAGTCTGTGATGAGCCCTTGACTTGTGGAATTAGGTGTTGTGACAGGAGTTCCCGCCACAGTGCATTACGATTGTGGCTACCGGTTGCGGACCGTTGCTTTTGCGTTCAGAACTTTATTTCAGTTGATCATGGCGGTTACTCCTCACAGGCGTCCGAAGGGTGGAGAGCAGTACCCTCATTGTGCAAAGAAACGGTGGTTCAGAGAGGTTGAGCATGTTGGCCAGGGTCACACAGCTTGTACCAAGGCATCAGAGCAGGAGGCTTGTCTTGGCTGGTTTCAGAGTCAGGGGGAGGTGACATGTTGTTTCAAACATTCGTGGAAGCAAAGGCCTGTTGGCACCTGTCCTGCACCAGCTGAGGACCGTCTGTGAGAACGTCCTGGGCTTGAAACCCCACTGCACTGTGCCGTCAGCCAAACATGGCCTCACTGTTGATCTTCGGACGCGTATTTTTAGTGTGAGGTGGGTTGTGTTTATTTTTTGATAAAGAGCAAAACTGAGGTTTCTATAAATAAAGCCGTGGCTCCCCCCGCCCCCATTTTACTTCCTGTGCACGATTCGCGAAGGGACCAGTCGGATGCGTTCACCAGCTCCAGAGAGTTTGAGATGGAAGGTTCCCCAGTGACAGGGAAGGGACAGCCCATGTCTTCGCCCACGAGGCAGGCGCTTCAGGGGCCGTGCTGAGAGCCAGCGCCTACCCTGTCCTGCGCGTCTTGATCATTTTAAATGATAGTTACATGACCCAAAGGGGTGACCAATGAAGGACTGTTTCTCTTTCAGCTAAAAGCAGTTCATTGTTTTAAAAGATGGAAATAGGTGTAGACCAAGTGATAAATCGCATTCCACTTTTTAGTCTAAAACAATTTGTGCAGGTGATGCGGGCTCATAGAGCGCAGATGCACCCCAAGTCTTTGGCTCCTCTGAGTTCCTGGCCTCCGAGGGTCTGAGGCCACCCCAGAGAGGACCCCCGTCCCTACGCCAGGCACCCAAGCCCCCTGGTACCTCAGCCATTGAAGGCCACAGGCAAGCGCCCAACACACTTGAGTAGGGATGTTTGCACCAGCTCATGGCTGCCCCTTCCGCTAATGCAGACACCAAGGATGATGCTGAGGCTACGTATCCATGGAGACAGGCCCGGTCCCTAACGTGGCTCACCTTCAGTGGGCCATTTGGGTATCTTCTTTGGAGAAGCGTCTATTCAAGCCCTTTGCCCACTTTCAATCAGATGTTTTGGAGTTTTGCTTTTGAGTTGTAGCGGTTTTTAAACTCCAAGCTGCCTCTTAACCCCTTGGACAGAAGCGGCTTGCGAGGATTTGCCTGCCTTCCCGCTGATGGTTTGCTTTGGCCACGCCAGGTTTCAGTTCGCCGCCGTCCCACTGCCTGATCTTTGCTTTTCTTGCCTGTACGTTTGCCTGTCAGAGCCAAGAAATTGTCTCCAGATCCTGCGTCAGGGAACTTTCCCCTCATGTTTTCTGTTGGCAGTTTAGAGCTACGAATGTTCCGCTTAGGTCTCGGGTCCACTTGGATTAGTGTCCGCTTTCGGGGTGAGGTGCGGGTCCAGGGTCACCCCTTGCACGTGGACAGCTACGTCTCCCAGACCATTGGCTGACAAGACTGCCTCTTCCTCACCTCAGCCCCCTTGTCGAAGACCTTCTGCCCAGAGACATGAGGGTTATTTCTGGGCTCTCTGTCTGTCCCACTGGCCCGTGTGTCCGTCTCTATGCTACTGCCATGCTCTTTATGAGCAGCTGCCTCTTTTTCAAAACCATGTTGTTTGCCTTCATCTTTGATACTATGTGTATCAACTGGCTTCCACTTTCCCTCCAACTGTGAACAGAGCAGGGGCCATTGAGACTTGGTGGCCATGGATGGATACGGAGCCCATCCCACATTCACAGTCCTGGTCACTGTCCATGGTGGAGTGTTTCTCAGCCTTCCCTTCCTCAGGAGTAGAGACACCACCTCCAGGAAGCCCACATGGATGCAGCACTCAGCCTCCCATGTCCTACACATCTTAGTGAGGGGGCATCAAGGAATTGAGGGTGAGCCTGACCCAGCTAGAGTCCCCAGTGAGTCAGCCACATTCCACAGGCCGGGGGCCTGGGCACCCAGACAGTCCTCTTGGAGCCAGACACCGCAGGCATTTCACACACGTGCCCCAGACGTCTGGAAATGGTGACGTCACCCTGGCAGGTTTGACTAGTTCCTTCTCTTAGCACCGAGCAGAGCTTCTGCCAGTTGGGGACCAAAGGACAAAAGGCACCGTGGAGCGGCCTCCCTGTGTCACTGAGCACACAGGGTGATGGCCAGCCAGGGCGGCGGATGAGGAAGGGTCTGCATCTGCCGGAGCCCTCGGGGCGGGGACGTCATCCTGTGGTTCCCAGCAGGGGTTCAGGGGAGTGGGCCGCGCTTTCTCAGGGGACAGCCCACAGCTCTGCCAGAATCCCGTGAGAAAATCCTCACAGACACCAGGGAAGCTCGGGGAGGGACATAGGCCACCCCTAGGGAAGTGGCAGAGCCTGAAGTGTGGACAGCAAGGGCCAGCTCTGCTCCCGTCCATCATCCTGTCCCCTGAGGGGCAGCTGGTGTTGAAGTTGGGGGGCATGAACTGCACGGACCCACACACGTGTTAGGTTCCTTCCCCCAAGCCCGGAATGCCCTGGCTCACTCACAGCCCCTGCGACCTCTGCAGGGGCTGCTTCCCCGTCCCAGGCTCTGGGGTCCGCACCTCACGTCTGCTTCCCTTTTAGGGGAAATGCGATACTTGGCTGGGCCGGTAGGAACAGAGTCCCACAGACGGCAGCTTGGCCACAGATGCCCACAGTCCCCATCCTGTAGGCTGGAGCCCGACACCCAGGTGTCCCCGGCTGGTCCCTCCCAAGGCCCCTCTCCTGAGTGTCCGCACCCTGTGTCCCTGCGTGGTCGTCCCTCTGTGCGTGTCCTGACCTCTTCTTCTGGTAGGATTCCAGGCCCATGGGGTGAGGACCCGCCCCAGTGACAACATGGTTACCTTGATCACCTCTGTGAAGGTTCTACCTCCAAAGGCAGTCACACACGGAAGTGCTGGGGACTGGGACAGAGCAGCCCCAGACACCTTCCCAGCCACCCACCCACTGCAACGCCCCTCTTCTCTCTGGGTCCCAGGCCTGTGTGATTCTTGTTCAGGGGCCTTCCCAGTATCCCCTTCTGTCTTTATAGTGGAGGTTGTTACTTCTTCCACTAGAATGTAGCTCACTGCCGCCCTGCTGTGTGCCGCCCTGTGCATAGTAGGCACTCTATGAGACAGACCGAATGTGCAGGGGAAGAGCCAGGTGTCAGAGAACCCCTGGAAGGAGAGGCTGATGTAATGTGTTGGTGGAGGGGAAAAGCTTAGGAGGGTCTCCTGGAGGCGGTGACTTGTCTGCGGACAGTAAGAGGATGAATAGGAGTTAGCGAGGCTGAACGGTGCAGGAAGGGTGTTCCAAGTGGAGGGAACAGAATATGCAAAGGACTGGGTGGGAGAGAGCAGGCCGGAGGGACCGGAAGCCCAGGAGACTGGCTGGAACAGCAGTGGCGGGGGCGGGTGTAGAAAGTCACCTGTGGGACTTAGGAAGGTGTCGGAACGCTGAATGCCTTGTAAGCTGTGGACAGCTGTGGGGACCCCTCCCTGCCTACCCCCCGCCCCTCTGCCTGTCTCACCTTGCAGTTCTTAGAGGAGCCCCTCCGGGCTCTGACAGCGCAGCAGCCGGCACGCTGCCATGTGCCTCTGCCCACCCAGGGTGCGGGAACGGGAGCTGTCTTCACACCCCCCTGGGGCTGGAGAAATGCCCTCCACCATTTCAGGAAGCTACTCTCCCCCTTTCCATGAGGCTGGACGGCCTCCCGCGCGTCAGCATCTGAAGGCAATACAGCACCGTGCGGGGTATTTCTTAGGTGTTTCCAAACGTTAGCACTTTAGAAACATAAATATTTAAAGAAGGCCACCATTTACCTTATCGATGAAAAGCCTCAGATGTATTCTTGGATCAGCAGTGCGGAGTGGTGACTCAGGCTCCGCGGGGCGCGCGGCTGTCAGCAGAACTGTGGCCTGGTTATTGGAAGTGTGTTTGCTGGGGATCGGTGATCACCCATCCACCCACTTGTTCCTGAGTGTATGCGTCCAACCATCCGTCCATCCTTCCTTCCATGTATCTATTCACCTATCCATCCGTCCATCCACCCATCCCTCTATCTATTCATCCTCGTATCTGTCCATCCGTTTGTCTGTCAATTCATCCACCTGTTTGTCTGTTCGGCTCTCTGTCCATCCACCCGTCCTTCCGTTCGCAACAGGCACTGAGATCGCACTGGAGAACAAGACCAGCCCCTGCCCCCAGGAAGTTCCCAGTCTAGCGGGGAAGACAGACAGCAAGCAGCAACACTTCACTTATTTCCAGCCGAGACAGGTGCCCAGGAGGGGCCGGTGCTCTGGGAGTTTACACCGGAGGGCTCTGCCCCAGCCTGGGACCGGGACAACCTGTCAAGGAAAAACATGTTTAAGCTGAACCGGAAGGAGGGCTAGCAGCCTGCCAGGCCTGAAGGTGGAGAGGTGCGTTGGGCAGAGGGACCAGCGACGGCGGAGGCCCTGGCCGGGGGGGCGGTGGAGTAGTCACGCCATGGAGGCAAGTGAGCGCAGCAGCAAAGGGTGGAGAGGTCAGCAGGGGCTTGGTCACGCTGGGCCCTCGGGACCATGTTGTGACGTTGGATTTGACAATAAGAGCAGAGGGGAGGTCAGGGAGAAATGGCAAACAGGGGAGGACTGTGCCCGGGTTCTCCTTTCAAGGCAAGCTTAGACTGGATAGCCACGCTTGGAGGGGGTGCCTTGCCCCAGCACCCACCGTCAGCTCGCGTGCGGGGACCAAGTCCCACAGATGCAGGGCGCACGCGACAGAAGCCCATGTTCTCACGGCTAGGCCGGCGGTGCAGGGGCTGCTCCTGAGTGCTGACGGCCACCTTCCCGCTGTGCCCCGCGCGGCCTCCTCTCCGCGTGCGCAGGAGAGCTCCCTTGCTTCCTCTTCTGCGACGCCAGCCCTCTTGGAGTCGGGCCCCCTCACACCTGCCTCGTCCCTTGACCACCTCCATGCAGGCCCCGTCTCCACATACGGCCTCCAGCCGCGCGGGGCTGAAGCAGGTGAACTTGGGGAGGGCACGATTCCGGCCGCAGTGGTGCAGCGCGACGGATTTCATAAAGCGAACGCACCCGTGGAACTGGCGCTCAGATAGAAGAAAGAATGTGACCACCCCCCATCCTCTTCATGGCCTCTCCCAGTCACCCCACCCCTGGAGGGTGCCCGCGCCGGTTCTGAACGGGATACCACTGGAATTGAGCCACGCACGCACTTGCATGGCTGGTTGTCACTCCCGTGTGCCGTGACGTCATCCACGCCGCTCTGTGCCGTTCGCTTCACACCCCGCCCTCCTGCACCACCCTGGGGGTGAGGGCACGCGGAGTGGGGCCGGGGGTCGCGTTCCTCCGCCACGCTTATGCAGGCCTGTGGGCAAACACACACAAACACCACAGCCTGTCCCCGCCCTGGTCACAGGTACGCGCAGGTAGAGCATCGGTGGGTGGGCTGAGCCCCATCATTCCCCCCAATGACCGGAGCAAGTGACGCTCTGGCCGACAGCACCAGGGAATTCCGGGTCCCCACCACCTCTTTCCTTTTCACAAAGGTTGCTTTGCCCCCATGTGGACAACGGGCAGCCGGGCTAGGGGACCAGAGCAGGGACTGTTCTGGGGTCCCCAGGGGGAGGGATGGTCCAGCCATGTGGACCCATGACCATGTGCGAGCCTCATGCTCAGGGCTCTGCCTGCCTTCTTTCATGCCGGGCCTGGCTGCCCCAGTTCCTCACGAAGTTTGGGGACAGCCCCTCTTGGTTGTCTCCTCGCCATCCCAGTCTTGGAGCCACTGTGGGGCTTTTGTCATTGTGACCGTTTCCTTGGAGACTTAAAATTCTCCAGCCAAGGCGGAAAGCCGGCCAGAGCCCGAGTTAACCTCCGCATGGCGAGATACTGCTGGCGAAGGGACTGCTATGTGCAGGGCGTGTTGCTGATAATCCAGGGGGCTAACACGCGCTGCCCTTTGAGGGGTTAGGGTCCAGGGGGCACCGGGCTGCGGCCCCCCAAAAGTGAGCACCCCTGCGTGTGTCACTAACTGATCCCAGGGGAGCGGGGCTGGGCGGAGGGCTTCTAGAAGACCACGGTTTTGGTGGTCCCGAGGGTGCAGGAGGTCTCAGCGCTCCTGCCTCTTCCGCTGAGCTCGCCGGACCTCTGGCTCCTGCGACACTGGCCACAGCATTGTCCCCCTTCCCCTAAGCCCCCAGCTCACACCCGGCGAGCTATTTTTGCCCAGGCTCCGTCTTCTCGCTTCCACACGCTGGACTGTGCTGAGCTGGTTCAGAGCTCAACCCAAGGGGAACAGCAGATGCCACACCCCGGGGTCTCCCTCGTCCTGCAGCCCTTGAGGACCAGGACACAGAGGGCGACGGGACAGGGAACAAGGCAGGGGCCTCCTGACCCTGCAGCGGTCAGGAGACTCACACAGGGACACACAGCTGTGGGGACCCTTCTGAGGTCACGATCTTTCCCACCCCTTCTTGTGTGGTGGCAGGAAGGTGGCGGGATGTCACCTCTGAGCTGACTGCTCTAAAGATAATGACACAGAGGATGCCTGGCTTTATTTCATGGCTTTTCCAATGTGCGTTTCAGCACAGATAGGGGTGGAGCTGAGGGAGGAGTGTGCTCTGGGAGCGAAAAGAGGGAGAGAAAATTGGGACAGCGTGTGCCTTTCCCAGGATTCAGAGGCGCAGAGAGGACCAGGTATCTGAGCCCCGTCACCCTGTCCCACTTTGGCCCAGGGTGCTGTGGATGGAACATTGCATGGAGCCAAAGTGGGACATAGTTATGGTCCTGCAGGGCCACTCCTGCCCGGGGAATGCTCCGGGGGCAGGGCAGTCTTGGCTGTCTTCTGCACCATGTTCTGCCCAGGCTGTCGGGCCTGCAGAAGGGTTGAAAGCATCAAAGCCCAGTCCAGGTTCTGCTAAATGCAGGGCACAGAGTCCGTGCTAGGATAGGGCCAAAAATCAGGCAGTGTGGTCTTCACCTGACAGACATATCCAGAGCCCACAGAATTGCTCAGCATGGGTGCATCAATTGCTGCAGAGTTCATGGGAATTTTCCAGCCTGTAGCAAGAAGACCTGTTACAGGTCTGGGAGGACTTCTTGGAGGAGGTGACCCATTCATTCATTTAGCCATTCATTCAACAAATACTGAGAGTCTGGTCAGAGCCAGGCGCCTGCAGCCTGTGCCAGAAGGGTTAATCAATGATCAAAACAGTGTGCCAGTTCTCAAGCACTTTGAGGTACAGGGGAGAGAGAGAGAAGACACCGCCCCCCATACACAAATGCATGCACAAAACTTGAGGGGTGAGATAATTTTGAAGGAAAGTAAAGGAGCAGGACTCCAGAGGGCAGAGCGAGAAAGGCCCCATTCTTTCCCCATGGCTGTCAGGGTGTGATGAAGCCAGCTCACACCAACTCTCACCCGCCCACCTTAGTTCACACTGACTCACCAGCTCACACCAGCTCTCAACCAGCCAGTTCCCACCAGCTCATACCAGTTTGCACCAGAGCACACCAGTTCTCACCAGCTCTCAACCAGCCAGTTCTCACCAGCTCATACCAGTTTGCACCAGAGCACACCAGTTCTCACCAGCTCATACCAGTTCACACCAGCTCTCACCCGCCCACCTTAGTTCACACTGACTCACCAGCTCGTACCAGCTCACACTAGCTCACACCAGCTCACACCAACTCACACCAACTCTCAACCAGCCAGTTCTCACCAGCTCACACCAGTTCCCACAAGTTCGCACCAGCTCTCACTGGCTCACACCAGGTCACACCAGGTCACACCAGCTCAGCTCTGCCTCGGTGACGTCACACTGGTAGCCTGCATTCGGCTGCAGTGGGAATGTGTACAGCTCATAACCAGCAAACACTATAAATCAAGTCTGATTTGTTTGTTTCCAAGAACCAGCAGACCCACCCACCACTGTCTGGAGCTGGGGCGTCCCGGGCCCTGGGTAACTCCAGGGCAGGCCCGTGACTTTCTGGTCACTGTCATAATGAAAGCCCTCCCAGCCTGTGCAGCCACAAAAGTGCATTCCCACGCGGAGAATGAACGCCCAGTCCTGGGCGAGAGTTCACGGGGCAGCATCGATTTCTCCCTGCCCCAGCCCTGCAGCTGCAGGTGAGGCCAGGGGTGGGGGGATGGAGCCTGGCGGGGCAGGGGCATCAGGTCGGTGGGCTTGCATCTCCGGCTAGGGTAGATGCTTGCAGCTGGTTCTCTTGAGGCTGATTCCGAGGGTCTTCAGACCCAGATGTAATGAAAACATCCCCAAGTACCTGCAGGTAGGGACACACAGGGTCTCTGCACTCCTTGGCTCCCTCCCAAGGCCCACTTCCAACCCATGGGACCCTCCCTGACAGCCTGGCCCTGTGTGCTGTCCACATCATCTTTGGAGACAGTCCTTCCCTGCGCAGCGCAGCCCCAGCCCACTGCCCAGGGCCCTCCAGCTGGCCTCTTGCCAGAGATGCTTCTGAAGCGCAGGCCCCACTCTGGTCCATCCTCCCCCGATGCCAGGGCCCCGAGCCCAGCCCCCCGAGGGGTCTCTCCAGCCTCCCGTGGTCCAGATACCGGTCCTCACACTGGGGCCGGTCACCTGCACAGCATCAGATGCCGCAGGGCGGGGGCGAGAGTCTGCATCATAACGGGGCACAGAACCCAGCTACTCTGCTCGCTGGAAGACGTGACTATTCAAAGAAGCCGAAAGCTACCTGTATGAGGAAATAGGCCACAAGCGCCGCCGTAGCACGTTCTTGCTGACGGTGCTGACCGCTCAGCGCTACCTGGACGAACGCGTCACGGGCCGGCACCCGGACGCGCCTGTTGAAATGGTGTTTTTTTTTCGGTGGAGAAGTAAAAAGACTTGCCTGTGCTCACAGACTGCAAACACGATCCTCCTGATTCCAAAGCCTGTGCTTCTCCTCACTGTGCCGCCGAAGAATTAATTACCTAGAAACCTGAAAAACATCCATCTGGGGAAAGAGTAAGAAAAGTGATGGCACTGTGGAATGTGCCCACCGCACGCAGGGCCAGGGCCCTGGGCTTCGCTGTAAATTTCAGGGGTCCCTTTGCTGGCTGACCCTGGTTCAGGGGTCCCTTTGCTGGCTGACCCTGGTTCAGGGGTCCCTTTGCTGGCTGACCCTGGGAACGTTCCCATGGACCGTGCACCCAGAGAATGATCTTCGTGACAAATTGCCATTTGGAGCCGTACTGAACTACATTTTAACCTCCCGTTTTTCTTCTTTAAGCTACGTGTAAATCTCAGTTTTTAGAACAAAAAGGAGGTTTAGGTTTGTTGGGTTATTTTTTTTTTTAAGTCTATCAGAAGAGATTAAACAGAGACAGGATGGAAACGAAAGTCTATTTTTAAAATAAACCCACAGCTCCGTTCCCATTCTCCCCGGAACCTGTGTCCGTTTAAAGCAGCCTCATTATTTTTAACGCATCCATTTCCTCCCCCCACACCCCGCCCGCCTGTCCGCCCCTCCGTTTTTCCCACGTTAATCTCCCGAGAACTCCCAGCGGTGCAGGGATTCAACCCCGGCCCATGGCTGGGCAGGGCCTGGGAGCCTCGCTCCCGCCCAGGAAGGCTCCCGGGACAGACAGACCGGAGGGAGAGCCCGTAAAATCCTGACCCTGCGCCCGGCCCGCCATCTCCTGGGCCCCTCCACGTCCCCTGCGCTGACGTCCGAAGTCAGGAGCGTGTGAACGGGATCTGGAGGCGCACTGGAGTGTTTTAACTCCGAGCTGCTTTTCACGAGGGCTTGTCTGTCCCTGTCCCCCGCTCCACCCCCTCCGAAGCCCAGACTGTCAGAAAACACGAGAAGACAAAACCGAGAACAGGTGTGCCGATCTGTGCCCTTACCAACCCACCCTGGGGAAACCCTGCTTTCCACCCAGATAATGTCCCTTCCCGCCTCTCTCCCTTCTCGGTCCTCTGACACTTCCCTCTGCAGCAGAATTCCCGAAGGAAAACAAGCATTTGCCAGGCTGGTCTGTGGATGGCCTCTGGGGTGGGTGGGACAGCCACCTGCCCTCAGAGCTGAATTCAGATTGGGGTCATTTCACCTTTGTATTGTCACTAAAGGACCCCATGAGGGTGGGAACGTGATCTGGCCTCTGCCCTACTGTAACCTCCAAAACCCATAGCGATCTGGTACATAGTAGGTCCTCAAAAAGTATTTGTTGAGTGAATGGATGGATGGATGAACGGATTGGCCCTGCACAGCCTCTGCTCAATTCCTTTCCCTGACATTGGGTGGCGTTCATACTTGGTAGGTGCAGCAGGCAGAATGAGGCCCCCAGAGATGCGCATGTGCTAACCCTGGGCCCTGGGACCACCTCAGTCTCCATGTCAAGGGAAGGGGTGTTAAGGCTGCAGGAAAAGTGAAGGCGGCTCCTCAGTGGACCTTGACGTGTAAGATTACCCAGGATGACTTGGCAGGTCCAGTGAAAGCACAGTGTCCTTGATGAGACTTAGGGATCAGAGTCAGGGATGTGAGTTGGAGCAGGGAAGTGTGGCTGGCTTTGTAGGTGGAGGAAGGGGCCACGAGCCAAGGGATGCAGGTGCTTCTAGAAGCTAAAGTACGTGATCTCTCCTGGGGAGCTTCTAGAAGGAACAGGGCCCTATCCATGCCCTGATTCTAGCCTATTTTGGACTTCTGACATCCAGAAGCACAAGACAATAAATGTGGGTTATTTTAAGCCACTACGTTTCTGGGGTTGGCTCCCACAGCCCCAGGAAACCCCCACGACATTGGGAGTTGAGGGGAGCAAGGCTCCATCATCCTGGGGTCTGTCTAGCTCTGGGAGCGCGGCAGGCCCGATTCTGCCCCTGGCAGCCGGCCTGTGTTGGGGCCCTGGATCCAGCTCCTTCCTGGCACGTCTTCTCATGGCTGCAAAGGCCGTCGAGGAAGAGGCAGAGCTCTCCTTTTGCAAACGTAGGAGACCCCAGCCCCTTGCTTTCCTCCGGGGGTGAGGTTGGACAGGTGCCGGGATGACCTAGACATGGCCAAGGTCAGGGCGTGTGGAGGTCAGCGTTGGCTCTGCTCTGGTTGGAGTCACAGCCTTGAGCCCAGATTCCAAGACAGTCCATCTGGGAAATCTCAGGCTGCTCGAAGAGGTGCCACACGCACCGTCACTAGATGGCTTACAGTGGAATAAAGGCTCCGATGATGAATCCACATAGGGCCTCCTTTCCGGAGCCCCCGCTAGGGGTGCGTGTCCCCACCCAGGGCCGCCCGTGGGCTCTGCGGAGGCAGGAAGCTGGTCCGCAGTTCAAGTGCGTGCTTTAAATCTGGGGCGTCCCCACGCGGAGACTGGGGGAGAGATGCTGGTGGTTCAGGGGTGCTTGAGGCGTAAGTGGCAGAAAACTGGTGCAGCTTCAGGCATGGCTGGATCCAGGGGCTCAGGTCTCCCAAATCCCATCTTCCTCTACCTTTTGTGTCTGCGGTTCTTTGGTGTGGGCCCACCCTTGGCCTCTCCCTTGCTCAGCCCCTGTGGACAGAGAGCCCTTGTCTCCTGGGCCCTCCAGCAAGTGTCCCAAAGTCAGCTCTAGTCGACCTGACCTGGGTCTATGACCACCCTCAGTGAGTCAGGGGGTGCTAGGCCGTGGCTGGCCAGACACAGCCCCTGTGTCTCCTCTTGAAGCCCCAGGAGAACCTACTGTCCCTAAACCAGTGGGTTGAGGGGGGACAGTGAGGGTTCCTCAGGGAACCAAAGCACGAATAGCAGGTGTTGGGAAGTGGGAACTAAGCAGGTGGATCTCACGCGGTGGGCTGGCCCACCCTGCGGGGAAAGAATGGCGCCCCTTCAAGCGGTCACTCAGACACACCTGTGTGTTCTCACCTCAGGGCGCTGGTCCTGCTGTCCCCTCTGCCCCTTTGTCCGGGGGATACTTTTTCTCAGCCATCCACATGGCTCGTGCCCTCCCCACATTCAAATTCAAATCTGGTCAGGTGTCCCCTTTTCAGCAAGGTGTCCCCTGACACCTCTAAGGACAACAGCAACACCCCGAATTGCACCCCCGATGGACACCCGCCCTGTGCCGTCCCTGCCGTGTCTTTCTCGGCCACACAAGCTTGGAGGGAGGCGCTGATGGGCTGTGTCCCTGGGAACTCTGGAGCTGCGGGGCGGTGGGGCTCTGCTCCCTGAGGTCCCTCGGCCTGTGGAAGTGGGCTTCGCACATAGTAGGCCCACAGTTCGTGGCTGAGCAGTAGCAGCTGTCACTTCTGTTGCCTCAGAGCCAGGATAGGGACACGGACTGGGAGGCCGTGCCGCTGAGGTGGGTGGTGCCCAGGGAAGCCGGGCGGGGCGGGGGGGACCCCTCCCATTCTCGGGAAGCTGCGCCCCTTGAAACCGGTCGAACCCCTGAGGGCTACACATTTTTGAAGTGTGTCACCAGCGCAGCATGAACATCTCAGTCTCCAGACAAAGTCGTTTTGGCATTTGTGTTATTTCAAGTCATCTGGGTTTTGAACCTCTATGGTTTTTCTTTTTTCTTTTTTAATTTAAGATTTTTTAAAATGATTTTTATTACTTATAGAGAGAGGGGAAGGGAAGAGAGACATCCATGTCTGGTTGCCTTTCACCTGCCTCCAGCTACGGACCTGGCTGGAGACCTGGCTGGCAACCTGGTTATGGGCCCTGGCTGGGACTCGAACCAGCGACCTTTGGGTTCTCAGGCCGGCGCCTTATCCACTGTGCTACCAGCCAGGGCATGGTTATTCATTTGTATTTAATGTAATTCAGTACACTGTTTTTTTTTTTTTATTTAAAAAAAGATAGAAAGTATTATTTTTCTTAAAAGAAATAGATCATGTCATTGAAAGGGAAGGTCCTACTAAGTGCTCTCAGCAGGACTGTGTCAGAAGCAACCGACCCGTCTGCCCCAGGAATACTGGCGCGTGTGAAGGTCCGTGGGGTGGAAAGAGGAAGCGCCCTGACAGGCAGGTCTGCCCCCCTGAAACCGTGGAACACGGACTCACAGGCTGGGCGGGGGTTGGAGTGTGTGTTACTTTGTCTGCTGCCAGATTGCTGAGCTTGGCTCGAGGGCGGGTGAGTGTGCCCAGTCCACGCGTGTGTGAGTGTGTGCGCATTGCACACGTGTGTGGGGAGGACCCATGTCCCAGGGCAGCTGGAACCCATCGGGGTGCCCCCTCCCGTGTCTTTGCCTGAGTTGAGCTTGTTTTGAGAGTTTGCGAACTAGAATAGAATCCAGAATGTGGTTGAGATGACTGTCTAACTGGTGCAGGGATAGCATTTCAAGAAACAGGTTGGTTGGGGGGTGTCTCGTTTCGTTCCCAACCAGAGGAGCAACCACTGGGGCCCGGGGCCTCCAGCTCCCAGTTTCCTGGGGTCCAGAGGGCGCACCTATTCCACCCCCTGCCCCGTGGGGGACCGACCCCCATGGGGGACCGACCACAGTGCCTGGTGCATGGAACGTGGCGTACCCGACTCGGGGTTCAGCGTATGGAGCACCTGAGGGATGGGGCGCTCCCCCTCCTTCAAATGCAAAAGGTGGGCCCTCCCCTCGTCCTCTCCCTGCGTGCAGACCCCTGGCTCAAGGGCCCAGGGCCAGAGCAGGGCCTGGGAGAGCGGGTCAGCCTCCCTGAGAAGGGAGAGGGGGGCCCAGCCCCCTGGAGGCCACCAGCAGCCCCTCCATGGCCCAGGGCCCCATGTCCTTCGTCCGGGCTTCCTCTGCGGATGCCTTGGCTCCAGCAGACAGTCCCAACCACAGCAGGGATTTGTGATGCAGCCCAGAAGGGTCACAGCTGTGAAGGTCATGGTCACGGCGCAGGCCTCTGCTGGGACTGCAGGCTGGCTTCCTGTGGCCACCGGAACAAATGACCGCAAACCGGTGGCTCAGGACACAGACATCTAGGGCCCACAGGTCTGGAGGCCAGGGTTTCAGAATAAAGGTGCCACGGGGCCAGGTCCCCTGCAGGCTCCAGGCATTGCTGGGCTTGGCCACGTCCCTCCACCCTCTGCCCTGCCTGCTATCACTGTCCCTCTGCCTCCCTCTTGTAAGGACACAAGTGGTGGCACTTAACGCCCAGATAAAACATGAGTATCCCCTCAAGTTCATAGAATCTACAAAGGGCCTTTGCCGTAGAAGGTGACATATTCACGGGTCCCAGGGATAAGGACATAGACCCTGTTAGAGACATGGTCTGACCCAGCCGCTGCTCCTGCTGAAGGCCCCCAGGGGCGCAGCATGACGCAGAGGGGAGACTGGCCCCTGGAGGCCAGCTCTTGAGAGCCAAGGGGAGGGATCCCAGCAGACTGAGACTGACCAGGGGCGGGGGGCACCCTGGTGTAAGGTGAGCTGAGCAGATGAGCTGGAGACTCGGAGACTCTCCAGAGACCCTTTGCCCCCCGGGGTGGCCGTGGCCGGCATCACAGGTGTTGATCAGGCTGCCCCATTGCACTGAGCCCTGACCAGGGTGTCCAGCCAACCCAGGGACTCATGGCCCCGCCACCCAGCAGGGCTCCGTGGGGTCCCAAGACTTCCTGTCTGCCTGTAGCAGCACTCATTTCTGAGCAGCACCCCACCGGCTCGCCTCACACCCTCACCCACTTTCCACGCGCGGGCACGGCTAGGCGTGGGACGCGTGGCAGGTGGGCAGCTTGGGAGGGAGTAAATGGGGGCCTGGGCGACCAGAGCCACTCCGACTGGGGTCCCCCTGTGAGGGACGGAACTATCGGGGTACGGGGGGAGGTGAGGATCCTGGAGCCATGTGGTTCAGGCATCGGGAAGGGGTGGGGTGGGGGGCCTGGCAAAGCAGCCTGGGCGGCTCAGGGCAGAAAAAGAAAAGGTTGGGGGAGGGAGGGAGGGAGGAAGGGGAAAGGGAGAGAGAGAAACTGAATGTTTCGGCAGGAATGAGGGCAAGTCCCTCAGGTGCTGACCGCAGAGCAGAGCGGGCACCTGTCCCCGACCGTCCTCTGCCCGTGCACCCGAGAGCGGGTCCCTTGGGTGCCGCCTCCTGCCTCTCGGCCCTCCAGCTCAGCACCCTTCCTGCGGCGGCGGTGGCCGGGCCTGGGACAGGGAGCAGCTCAGGTGGCAGGTGCCAGGTCACGTCTGTGCTCAGTGGGTTATCCACTCGGTCTTCCCCTCAGCCCTGCCCCGGCACCTGCTGCCTAAAATATTGGCTCTTCCGGTCCTTTACAGAACACGGTGGCCAGTGCCTGGCCGGGAAAATAAGACGAGCACCCAACCCATGACCAGCTCAAGGTAGACGGTGTCACGTGCCACGCGGGAGGGCCGGCGTGGTGTCACAGGCGCTCAGAGGGCGGAGCAGCCTCTCCCAGCCCCTGGTGCCCGCATCACCTGGACTTCGGGGGCCACAGGGCCAGTGGGCCCGGGACCTCAAGGTCAGCTGGGCACTGCGGGCCGGGAGGAGCCGGCGCTCCTGGTCAATGCAGTGCTCAACACCAGCATCAATTATTCACCTTGAAAGACAGAGAGAGCCATTACGCATTGATTTCTGCGCCTCCCGGGCATTTATTCCACCGTGAGAGCCACCAGCAGGGATGGTCACGCCGCAGGACAGGGGCTGCGGAGGCTGTGCGTTGAAGGGCAGGACCGAGGGGCCGCGTTGTCCTCCCAAACTCTGCACGGAAAACGGTGGGGCTGGGGCACCAGCAGCCGAGGACCGTAGGGGGGCTTCTGCATCTGCTGGGGAAGATTTTTGCAGGGCAGAGCGGAGCCAGGAAAGCTCCAGCCGTGGGTGAGGCCGGGCCTGGGACAGCATCGCTGCTCAGTCAGTATCTGCTGGAGGGACCAACGTATGGTGCTCAGTTCATCCCAGATCAGGGAGGGGCAGGTGGCCACACCTCCCTCCCGGCTCCCAGGGGCCTGACATCAAGCCCAGGTGGCGGGCCGATGCTCTGACACCCTGATGAGTGGGGGTCCCAGGGCCCAGAGCTCCTGGTGGAGTCCCTTCTCCATCCCTGTGAGTTCTGGGTGAGCTGTGCACGGAGACAGCAGGGTCAGGGGAGCAGGGTCCCCTTTCCAGCCAGCCGAGGGCTGTGCCCCGCAGAGCTGCCTGGCCACAGGATGGGGCAGTGGTCTAACGACGGGTCTCTGTGAGACATGTGTCCACTTCTTATAGATTCAGTGGCTGGTGGGCGGCCGACGGAAGCTAGGAAAGCATCCAGGGGCTGAGTGTGTGACAGGGGACCAAGAGGGCAAGTCCTTCTGCCCCTTGGGACCTTCCTACTCATCATGACGCTGCTGTGTCAGTGTCCTGGGGAGGCCCCAGCCATGACCACAAACTGAGGGGCTTGAAACAGCAGGAATTTACTCTCTTGTGGTTCTGGGGTCCCAAAGCCCAAAGTCAGGGTGTCCTGGGGCTGTGCTCCCTCTGAGGGCTCCGGGGGGGAGGGGTCCTTCCTGCCTCTGGAGCTCCAGGCACCCCTGGGTGGGGGACCTGTTGCTCCGCTTCTGTTTCTGCAGTCACGTGGCCTTCTCCTCGTTTGCGTCCTATAAGGACACCTGTCCCTAGGTGCCCGACCCACCTCAATCATCCAGGAGTATCTCACCCCAAGATCCTTAACTGGATTCTATCCTCAAAGACCCCATTCCACATGAGGTCCTCTTCATGAGTGCCAGGGCTTAGGATATGTCCTCTGTTTGGGGGCTGTCATCCCACCCACTGCACCGGCCACCCCGCTGATGAGGCTCAGCGGCGACTCCTCCCGTTGGGGTGAAGGTAGAAGGCGGGGGACCGGGCTCCTCTCCACCAGCTCTGACCCGGGGCTCCGCTTGGCTTTGACCTGCTTCCTCTCTCCCAGGCCATGAGCCACGTCTTAGGTACATTTGTGCCCCAGCCTCCAGGGCAGGGGTGGGTGCTCAGGGAGCAAGTGAGCAGGCGAGGGACGTGCTGGCCCCCTTCCCTTCCCCACCCGTCACCCTCAGGCCGCTGTTCCCCTTGACGAGGAGCCCACCCTCCGCGGGACCCAGACAGAACCCCAGGGGCCTGGTGCCTGGGAGACCGCGAGGGCCAGACAAAGATTTGGATCCAGTGTCTTTGGTTAGGACACCGGGGGAGGCCATGACCCCCAGAAAGAGCATGCAAGGTGGGTGAGGAGGGCCAGCTGCGGGGACACCCACGCCCCGGAAGTCACCAGGGGAGGAGGGGCCCCACTGTGTGACCTGCTGGTCTAGTGGAGAGAGTGAGTTGCTTAGGGTCACACAAGCCTGGGCAAGCCCCACCTCCCCCGCACGGAAGCTGTGGGGCCTGGCGGAAGCGACCTGGCCCCTCAAAGCCCATTTTACCTTTAAAAAAATTGTGTTTCATCATCTTCAAAGAGAGGAGAGGGAGGGAGAAAAAGAGGAGAGAAACATTGATGCGCAAAACAGTGACCAGTCCCCTCTCGCACCCCCGGGCTGGGGACCCGCCCTGACCGGGAATCGAACTGGCGACCTCAGTTTGCGGGAAGACGCCCAACCCACTGATGTCGGGGCCGGTCCACCTTCTGGGCAGGTTGTTTGGAGAACTGTAGTCACACACCCGGAGCACCTGGCCGGGCTGCTGCCACGCCACCACACGCCAGCCAACGGCTGCCCAGTGCCCCCTGGGGCCGGGCCTGGCGGGCGCACTGCCACTCACCCTGGATGAGCAGGGTGACTTCTGTCAGCAGGAGGGGAAACGGAGGCAGTTTGTTGCGGTTAGGAAACCTGTCTGAGTCACGGAACTCACCCCGCCGTGGGAGCAGCGGGTGTTGCTTGTTCTGCAGGAGAGGGCCACCTGCCCGAGGGCCATAGCAGCCCTAACACTCAGGAGAGGACAGGTGGCTCTGAGCGGGAGGGGTGACCTGCCGGGCCGTCAGCCCCGCCCCCGCCTCAGACACCTGGAACGCCAGGCGCACCATGGGGAGCGGAGCCTTTCAGACGTCAGACCACGGGCAGCTCAGGACCCTGCTTCCTGAGAAGCCAAGAAAGGAGCTTCCTTCCTGGTGGCTCAGGGGGGGGACCCAACAGCCAACAGCCCCGCTGCGTTGAGGACGATACGGTCGGAGTGGAAGGAGGCCCAGGCAGGCAACCGTTGAAGAGGAGAGGATGCAGGACAGGGACAGGGACAGAGACGGAGACAGAGACAGGGAGAGACAGAGAGACCAGAGTCTTCAGCCAAGTACGGTCTTCCAGGCTTGGGAGAAACTGCCAGGAAGCGGTGGCCTATGCGCACACACCTCTGGGGACTTGCGGGTGGCCGGGAGTAGCTGATGTTCCCACCAGCTGACGTTGGGGACCCCGCAGTCCCCGGATCAAGGCAGCAGGGTCCTCTGAAGGGGGGCAGCTGGGCCCGAGGCTGCCCTGGACCCACGGTCAAGCCTTGGAAGGATGCAGTTGACTCTAAGCACCTGAGCTGCAGGCCAGACCAGAGCCTGACACTAGGGAAAGGAGGAAACAGCGAAACCCCTCCTCCAGAAGCCCCCACGATAGCTGTCACCGACCCAAAAATGACCAGGCGGGCAAAGCAGCACGAAGTACGGCCCAGCCTACGGGGCCTCCCTGGCCACGTCTGACAGGAGCGGAGCGTTCCAGGGTTTTCTCACAACTAAGTACCGAACGCCCGACGTAGACACAACGGAAGTACCACGGATAGAGAACTTTCGATGAAAAGCAGCATTTACACACCCTAAATGTATCTCCTTCCACGTTGCTTATGGGCACAAAGGAAGATGCAGTGACTGGCCTGTGTTCTGAAAAGTGGTTCCAATCCGGAGTGACGGAAGTTGGGGGCTGGGTGCTCCCGGCGGACAGAGATCCCAGAGCTGTGATCGAAGTCCCCTGCTGGTTCTGAGGTTGCATTCCGGATGGCGAGGGGAGCTGGGGGGTCCGAGGGGCAGCTGCTGGAGGCGGTGCTGGAACAGCGTTGGCACCTGGAGATGGGCTGTGGGTGACACGGTGTCCAATGTCCCAATTTCCATCACTTACTGTGGGTGAAAGTGCCTTTATTCCCACAACGCGCACACGCCAGTATCTGGCCTCCAGCTGGTCCGGAGAGGAAGGGTCCTTAGACACGTGCAAATGGAGGAACCAGGGAGGGTGCTGTGAAGGTGGAGGTGCCACGTGGAAAGTGACCGGGAACCGGGGGGCAGTGGTTCCTGGACCACCCTGCCACGTCTGTGCTGGAAGTCACTCTGTATTCTTTTTTCAAAATAAAAAGGCCAAACTACCCAATACTTGGGAGCTGGCCCTCCCTTTTCCCTAAGTGGAGGTTCATCCCGAATGTGCTCCGGAAGCAGAATTTTGGGAACCGGCGGGATGTTAAGAAGCTGTGTTCGTGTCGAAAGAAGGCAAAGCTGGGGAAGAGCCAAGGGCGGTCGCGGGGTCCTCCACACGGCCCTGAAACGCATGATTGGGGCGCTGGAGAAGCAGTGATGTGTCAGGCCAGACTGCTGGGGCCAACGCATGGCCTGGTCACCACTGGACTGAGCTGCTAATTCCTGCACACATGTTTGATGGGACCACTCCTGACACACAGGGTTTCTCCACGTCACATGGAGGGACTTTAAGGCGGGAGCTTCTCTTTGCAAGGATCTCTCCTCCCGCTGCCACCCACGTGCGGCGTGTTCTAAGATGCGCTCTTCCCACCAGGCCTCCCAGGGGATGTCCCAGGGGTCGGGACAGGTGCGGAGCAGGCTGTGAGTTCTGCGCTCCTCAGGGGACTGGCCTTCCAAGGGGAGGCAGGGTGCCTGACCCCCGTCTCGTGTCTTTCCTGATGTGGACTAGGTGACACCGACATAGATGGCCTACTTTGGAACCCAGGGGCAGGACAGGGATGGGGAGTCTAGTCCCCATGTTACTGACACCCTTTGGCCATAACTCAGGCTAATGTGGCCAGGTCCCCAGGTAAGAACGGACCACCGAAGACTGCAGCATCGGGCTGGGTCACGTGGCAAAGTGGCGCCTGCAGCATCACGGACTGGCCAGCAGGTCACCAGGCGCTCCGGGCCAGCAATGAGGTCGCTAGGACATCAAAAAGAAAAATGGTATTACACGGTGTGCTGCAAGGATCCGGGAACAGAAAAAGGACAGGAAGTAAAAACTAACAAATTCTGAAGAGCACAAACTTTAATAAAAATATATCGATGCTGGTTCATGAAGTGTAACACCTGTGAAATGTTGGTGACGGGAAGTTGGGCTCCGGGGATGTGGGAACTCTGTCCTTTCTTCTCAATTTCTCTGTAAAGCGAAAACCATTCTTTAAAAAATAACCCTGTAGCCCTGGCTGGTGGCACAGTGGAAAAGGTGCCACCCTATAAACCCAAAGGTTGCTGGTTCAATTCCCAGCCAGGGCACATAACCAGGTTGCAAGCCAGGTCTCCAGCCAGGTCCGTAGCTGGAGGTAGGAGAAAGGAAACCATACATTGATGTTTCTCTCCCTCTTTGCCTCTCTCCCTGCCCTTCTCTCTAAAAATAATAAATAAAATAGTTTTAAAACTAATCCTAGAAAAGTCAGAATTACGGCCCTGTGCATCTCTAAATGATCAGAAGAAAGCTAACGTGTGAAACCAAGATGGAGCCTGAAGCAGACGGACAAAGGGGTCAAGAACTTTCTCAGCAGTTGGGGGAGAGAAGGGAGGAAAAGAACACAAAAAAACAAAGAAAGACTCGATTAGGAATCACTTCTGTTGATCCTGGGGCCTCTGAAGACTTTCTTCTCAACCAGAAACAAAGGCAAAATTGTGCAACCTTGAGTTATAATGACATTTTCTTGTCACTCACCTCTGCCTCCTCAAGACCAGGACCTGCCCCTCGGCCGGACACGTGGTTCACTGAACACAGTGGGGGAGGGAGGCTGGAATTAGGCCAGAGTCCTCAGGATTTTAAAAGCCAGGTTTTTTCAGGCGGTTTCTGGTTGGCCTGACAGTTTTTGAAACAAATTATATCTTTGTGGGATAAATGTTTTAAATAATAACCAAAGCCAGTTTCCAGACACAGCCCAGCTCAGGATCCTCCTGGAGCCTCACTTGCAACCGTGACATGGAATCGAAGTATCCAGATGAAAAATAAAATCACTTTCCCAAATATTTTGGTGAAAATAGAAATTTTCCGTTTTACGGGATATTATTTTTGTCCTCCATCCGCACTCTGAAGTCAAACAAAATATTAAGGCTTAATTCCATTTTATTCCAACTGTTTAGCTTTGCCCCTGAACTTTGAGCTAAACATTTACCCAACGGATGAACTGGGTGGATTTGAATTTCTGAAGCCGTAGTAAACGTTTTTTTTTTTTTCTTTCTCTTTTTTCTGTTCAATCCTCTCTCTCTTGTCTTGAAACCGTACCCGTTGATTAGCTGTGTTTAGCGTCTCGCAAGGTGGAAGAAGGTTTAAGTTTCAGAGGTTCGTTTACATTCCGCCCCGTCTTGCTTCAAACAGGGTGGTAGATGCCCTGGCCGCGTGTGTTGAATCAAGTGTTCGAGGTGAGGCAATGCTTGGGGTGTGGCTTATTGATGCGACGTGAAGATTGAACGTCAGGAAGGGCACGATTTGAAAGAAACTCGGTCCTTGGGTTTTGTCCTCCGTCCCGGTCCCTTCCCCCCTGGGCCAGCTCCCCTTGGCCTGCCCCCCACCCCCGCCCCCCACCCCACCCCGAGAGGTGGGCGCCGATGGACCTGCAGTTACCTCTGCAGCCACTAGGTGTTGTCCGCCCTCACTGGCTGCGGGAAATCATTTGCCTGGGGGCCGGGGCCCGGCTGTCACAGCAGAAAGTGGACGGGCAGGACTCCGGGCCCCGGGTTTGCCAGCGGAAACAGGTTCTTCTTGAATGTCAGGGCAACGTGCCTTGTTTCTCGGGGCTGGTATGTGTGCCTTGTGCACACCCGGCGCACGCTTCCCGGACCAGCAGGATGTTTTCTTCCTGAACCACCAGTTTTTCACGGCGGTCGCTTCGGATTGATTTCGAGTGACTCCTGCGCCTTCGGCCGCGGCCCCTGGGATGGGAAACCCAAGGTCCAGCGAGGTGCCCGACGCCCAGCTCGGCCCAGGGAGCCGTGGCCTGGCCTGAGGCCCGGCTGCTGAGCTTGCCACCGGTTCCCACGTCACCTGGCGGGGACAGCGGGCCTCCTGGGGCCTCGGGCCTGGGGTCAGGCTCTGCAGTGGCTCTGCAGGGTCCTGACTTGGCTGTTTCCAGTGGGGTGGCCTTGGCCGGGTTTCCTCATCTGCCAAACGGGGGTTAGGTCCCTCGCCTGCAGACTGTCCCCAAGGTGACCAAGCATCGGACCTCAGGGGCAATGCCTGCCATGCAGGTGGCACTCATTACATGGCACAGGGTTCGTTCACCGAGCAGGCTTGCCCGTGTGGAATGTTCTAAGCACTGCGATGGGCCCTGGAGCAGGGCCTGCCCTCTCCACGTTTCTTCTTCCAGAACAATAAGAACAGGGCGCCCCCGGGTGCTGCACAGGGGATTAGTGCTTCGATCAATACGTGCCTGAGGCCCTGGGTTGTGTCTCCCCTCCCGGGGGGTTGAGCTTAAAAAGGCAGACAGGACATGGTCATTGCTGGTGGACGGCCTGGGATCAAATTCTGCCGCACTGCCCTGTGGGAGCTGGGGCGAGTCCCTTCCCCTCTCTGGCCTCAGTCTCCTCATCTGTAAAATGGGAACATGCCCAGGGCTGGGGAAAGCTAAGAGAGGGGCTGCCTCTGTCGGTTCTTAGGGGGATGGAGAGGGGCAGTGTGGCTACTGGTCAACACCAGCGTCGCCTGGGTTCTGTGCTGCAGGAACCGTGCACCACACATCTATTGATTCCCAAAATGATCCTTTCCCCCAAGGGGCACTTGGCAGTAAGTCAAATAACCAGGTAGGCAAAGGCCTCTCTGCTCTGCTGCGTTTGCCTGTTGGCCTGTGCCCTCAACCATTCCAGGCCCAAGCTTGGAGCTGAACTCCAGAGACCCCCACCCACCCAAAGCCCAACCACGTCCGGAGCCGGCATGGCCCCCTCCCGGCTGCTGAGGGGCTGTGGACCGGGCAGCTGCGGTCAGAGTGGGGTGTACCGGCCCCGCGTGGTTGCCAGATGGTGCTGGGGTGGCAAGAATGGGACGCAGGCACATCTCGCCATGACCCCCACGTGAGGCACAGACCTTGCAACCTCTAAGGGTGAGCTTCTGTGGTGGGAAGGTGTCTTCCTCAAGATCGGAGGACAGGAACTATTTTACTTACGTTTGTCAGCTTGATTTATAGCTTAAGCATGTGTAGGACATGTGGCCTGCTCTCATCAGGGGCCGGCCGAGCCTCAGTAGATGTCTGTCCGTATCACGGGTCTTTCCGCAGAATGAGCTTTCAGTTGGTTCATCTCCACCGCACGTTTGTTCTCTCGCTGATGCCCGTTTTTAAACAGTGATTTGCTTCCTCCCACTTTGGATGTGAGTTGCTCTTTCCTGGCTCCCTGATATGAGCACTTAGATCATTGTTTTCCAGCATTTCGCCTTTCTGAGATTTCTACTGAGTTGAGGTACCATCATAAAACATCCCCTTTTATCGCTGGGAAACGTCATACATTGAAATCTACCCGATTTGATGTTAACATGGCTACACCAGCTTTCTTTGGATTATGTTTACCTGCTATCCATTTCTTCCACCCTCCAACTTGTCCCCATACAGAGTCTTTATATTAAAGTGTGTCTCCTGTAAAGGGTGTAAAGTTCAAGTTTAAAAAAAAAAAATCTAGTCTGATATCTTTGTCATTTAATTGGAGTATTTAGCCCATTTATATTTAATATAATTGTTTTTTAGGTAGCTGTGTTCACACCCACCAACTCACTCTTCGTTTCTGTCTCCATTATTTTTTCGAACTTTTTAAACTTCTTTTCCATTATTAATTTTTTAAATTATAAGTTCTCTCTTTTCTGTTGTCTGGTTAGTTATACATTCCTTTATTATTCTGTTCAAATGCATCCCTGGCTTTTTAGCATGTGTCTTAAAATTGTACTTTTACCACTGGTTTTGGGGAAACACCAAAACCTTAAATATCTTTCTCTTCATTGACCCCTCTTCCCTTTTGTCGTGTATTATTTCTATTTCTGTTTCAACCCCCACAAGGCTTTGTTACTGCCAGTCTAAACAATTCATAGTCATTTGTATTTGCCCACATATTTACTCTTTCATTTTTAAAAGACACCTTTTCTAGGTATAGAATCCTACGTCAGCCATTTTTCCTTCCAACAGTTGAAGATTGGCTTCCACTGTGTCTGTGGAAATGTGAACATGATTGCTTTTCTTCCCCTCACCCCCCACTTTCATTTATTTTATTTTATTTTTTAAAAGATTTTATTTTTTTGGAGAGAGGGTAAGGGAGAGAGGTGGAGAAGGAGAAAAATACCAATGTATGGTTGCCTTTCACCTGCTACAGACCTGGCTGGAGACCTGGCTTGCAGCCTGGTTATGTGCCCTGGCTGGGAATAGAACCAGCGACCTTTGGGTTCGCAGGCTGGCACCTTATCCACTGTGCCACCAGCCAGGGCTATGAACGTGATTGTTGATCTGAAAATAGCGTCTCCCCTCACCCAACTTGGCTGCTTTTAAGGTTCTTTTTTCTTGTCTTTCATTTTTACCCATTTCACAGTGATGTGCCCATACGGGGTTTTCTTATTTATTTATTTATCTAGATCCTCAGCCAAGGGCATTTTCTTCTGTTGCTTTTAGAGCGAGAGGAAGGGGGAGAGGGAAACTCTGATGTAAGAAAGAAGCATCAATGGGTTGCCTCCCTACGCACCTGGACCAGGGATCGTACGAAGCCGGGTGGGGTGTGGGACATGCCCATACCCGGACTGGGGATTGAACCTGCAACCTTTTGGTTACAGGCCAGGGCTCCAACCAACTGAGCCACACCGGCCAGGGCTGTGGTTTCCTCTGTAGGTGTCCAGTTGAGCTTATAGAGCTCCTCACAACCCAAATTAAATACAGCCTGATATCTTTCCACCGGTTGGGAAAATTCTTGACCAAACTCTTTTCAAATATTGCCTCTGGCCCTTCCTCTCCCCTGTTTCTCCGGAACCCCCACGGCACGCATGTTAGGTGTGGTCACCCAGGTTCACATGTCTCTGGGGACCGTTTCTGTTGTACGTACTTTTTTTCCTTTTTGTGTTTAACTTGAATATTTTTCACCAAACCATCTTCCAGTTGACGGATCTCTCCCACACTAATCTGATCTACATCTTTTGAGTTCCTGTAGTTGACGTTAAAGCTTCCTCTCAACATTAGTTGTCGGTTCCGCTTCTCGGGTGAAATTCTCCACCTTTTCATCAATAGTCTTCAATGCATGAACGGATCTGGTCAATAACCTCCAATATCTGAAGCTGCTGTCGGTCTGTTCCTATTGTCATTTGTTGGTTGGTTTTGCCTGGTTTTTCATCATTTGACCCTGCTTCACGGCTCACGTGGTAGATTTCCAGACTCTTGGACATTGTGTGTGAAAAATGGGGCGGGGGGTCTGGAGGTGGTCGCTTCCCGCAGCCAGGATTCCATTTTCTTGGGCAGGTGGAATACGCATGGGTCAGCTTGCATCCACCGGGTTTGGGGGTGACTTGAGCCTGGACTTCAGGGTTTGGGGAAGCTAGGTCTCTCTCTGCAGTGTAGCTTTCGGGTTCCTGGTGGACTTACCGGGACCCCAACTTCTTGGTGGGTCCTTGACTCCAAGTCCTGCTTCCTGGGTGTTAAAGGACCTCAGAAATCATCTGAGTAGCACGCGGAGGCCCTGCCTCTGTGCCGCCCAGCATCTCAGCCCTTGAGTTCCGCCTGCCTTCACCGCCCCCCAGGCCTCCCCCCGCCCAGGTCTTCCTGCTCCTGTTCCCATCTGGTCTCTGTAGTTGTTTGGGTGCCACTGCTGCCCTGCGGGGCTGGAAGAAGAGCCCCCACTATGGATGTCACAGCGGCCTTCTACAGACAGCCCTGCCTCGGGGTGGCTCTGGGGTTGGAACCTGACCAACTGCTGGGGGAGGCTTGCTCCCGGGGTCTGGTGTCGGGGAGGGTCCCAACCTCGGCTCCTTCCAGCTGCAGGTCGTGGGGAGAGAGATCTGTCTGGGCCGAGTGTCCTCACCAGCCAGGGGGCCTAGTGATACCTGCGCTGCGTACGGCACAGACTGCACGTGACAGCGCGCTGTGCGGACAGTGCCCAGGGTCCTTAAAGAGCAGAGAAGTGACTTCCTCTATAACACAGACAATGGTCCCCAAATGTAGGGACGGGGTCAGGACCCAAGCCGTTTGCCGTGGGAAGGTGCCACCTCATCAGTGGCAGACACCGCGGACGTCTGTGAAAGGGAGGGTGCGCACCGGGAAACCTTCCCAGGGCCCACCTGCAGGAAGACCCTAAAGACAGGGCCCCAGTGACTGACCCCACCCACCACAGAAAGCGGGATCACTGAGAACTGAGTGTGCGTGCATGCCGTATTCTGAAAGGTCAGAGGGGTCGGGAAGTTACCTCCTGTCTGCAGCCTTGTCCAGCGTCCCCTCCTGGGGGCTTCCATGGACCCCCGCCTATCTAGATAAGGGGTCTCCGGTCCTATGGCACCTCGGCCACCTGGGTGCATGTCTGTCCCATGGTGTGCCTGAACGAGGTGGGTCCCAAACTGGGGGTGGCTGAGCATCTCCGAATGTGAACCCCTGCATCTGTATTTTTTAAAGCTGCCCTGCGAAGGCGGGACTGGCTGGGAAACCAGCTGGTGTGGCTGGAGGAAGGCAGGGAGGTTGGGAGGCAGCAGCGGTGGGGTGACAGCGTGGAGCCCCGCTCATGGGCCCCGGGCCGCCGGCACAAGCCCAGCTGCACTGCAGCCTGCTGACCGGCGGCCCTGCAGCCAGAACGGCCCTTTTAGCCTACGGATTCTTGCCTTTCTTAGAGATAAGGTCCCATTGATGCTCAGGCAGGTCTCACCAGGCCACACTGCCCTCGGCAGGGAACCCGGCAGTCCCCAGGCATCTCCCCGGCTGTTTTCCTGGTGTCCCCTTACGTGTGATAAGGAAAGAGCAGTTCACTGGAGAGCCCCCTGAGGAGCGACACCCCTCGCCCCACCCACCCGGCCCTCAGAGCCCCATTTGTTCCGGAGAAACACAACCCGGTCCTATCAAGTCTTTGCCTGCCTCCCCCACTTTCGGTCATTTTCTGATCAATCAAAACCAGGCCACCACCTGTATCAAGATAGGACTTCTAGGTTCCTGAACCAGCCCCTTAGGGCTTCTCATCCGTCTCTTGTCAGGGGCCAGGGTCTTTTCTCCTCCTGTGAATCTTGCTCTGTCTTTATTCCCTCCTTCTCTCATTTCTTTCTTTTTTCTCCCCTCCCCCTCCAGGATCCCTTTCTTCTTCACCTGGCAAGCCGTGCCCACGGGCTGGAGGTAGGACCGGAGAAGCAGGGGGAGGGGTAGCCCGCCGATGCCCCGACCCGGCACGCACGCAGGGCACGCACGCAGGCTGTTTGGCTTGCGGAAGGACAAGAACCACCGGGCAGCCCTTCCTGCTGTTTCCAGCCCTCCCTGCAGCGCGCGGAGGAGCCGGAGGCACAGAAGTAGGGCCAGTTTTGCAGAACAGGTTCCCTTCGAGATCAGCAGAGCTGCACTCCTCCTCTGGGGCAGTGCCCTCTCTGTCCCAGGGGCTGGGACCCCTTGGGGTCCACCTGCCGGGTCTCAGGGGCCCTTGGCTAAAGGGCAAGTACCGGGTCCCACACTCGCACTGCCTCCTGTGACAGCTCCCACAGAGTGGTCATCACCCGCAGACCTTCCTAGTCACCTGTTTGCTCTCTGTCCACCACCCCACGCCCGGGAGAAGGCAAGCCCTGTGGGAGCAGGAGCGTGTCTGCCATGTTCGGTCACTCCGGGCCACAGTCCCTGCACCAGATGCTCAGGGGTGCCCAGTGAATGAGTGCATGTCTCCATGCGAACGAGCGATGACCAGGACAGTGGGCTCCTCCGTTCAGGCCCCTGTCCCCTGGATCTGTGATAACTGTTGCCAGAAGCAGCTGCGACACGCGGACGGCCACACACTAATCTGCTCATGCCACCATGTGGTGAGCCCTGGGCCCTGAGCCCGCCTCACCTGCGGGGCCCAGGCATCCCAGCAGCCTGTGTTTGGGACCAGTGAGAAAATGGGGTCTCCGGGTCCTATGTAATGGGTTCGAAGACACGCTGCAGGCATGCAGGGACCCAGAAGGAGGAGGCCAATGGCTGTCACTGTCATTGGATCCTCAGGAAAGTTTGGTGCTGATAGGTAAAGACCCCTTCAAGTTCTCTGGGAGGGACGACCCCTCACGTCCACCTCTGGAGTCCCTGCTGTGCGTCAGGGCCCGGGCAGCTGCGTCTCCCGGTCCTCGGTGGGACGAGGGGACAGGGCACAGGCCGGCGGTCACTTGACAGCCCACTGCCTCACAGGCCCCTGCCACATAACCGGAGACCCGTTCAGCCCTGGGCCCTGAGCACCGCTCCTTTTGGGGCCAACACCTGCCGCCCTTACAGCCACACAACAGGGGCCCAGAGGCAAACGGAGGCCCCGTGACAATGTGGGCCGCCAGCCGCTGCTGGACCCCGGGGTGGTGACGCGCACTGCCCACGTGGGCCACTCCGGGTGCTTCTGATCCCCTCTGCCCTGCGTGGGAGCTACTGTGATCTTCTAAGGCCCGTGTCAGCTGTGTCACCCGGTGGCAGTGCCCCAGGGCCCACTCCAGCCCTTCCCTTCCTGGATCCACCTCCCCTCCCGCCCAGGTGACTGTCAATCCTGGACAGGCAGGTCTGCCTTGCCCTGGGTGTCTGCAGCTCACAGCTTGGTGGCTGCGCATAGTGGGACTTTTGTGACGATGCTGAGGGCCAGGGGAGGGGCAGCACTCCCTGCCCAGAGGGTCCAGCCCTGCTCCCTCCCTCACCATCAGAGGCTTGTCACTGGGGCTTTTGTGGCAGCTGGACCTGGGGCCTCTAGAGGCCCGTCAGCCCTGCCCGGTGCTGGACTCCGTGGACGGTGGCCTCGCACACATCCTCCACTCGCTTGCGCTTTCGCAACCTAGGCCTGGCGGCTCCGTTGGGTGCCGGAACACCAGGGAGTCGGGCAGACAAAGGCCCCTGCTTTCCCAGGGCAGAGAGAAATAAAGGTCAGGTGACAGGAGCTCTGAAAGAAAGGAGGAGCCAGGCAGCAGGGCCCAGAAATCTCTCTGGAAAGGAAAGGCATATTTGATCAGGGAAAAACATTAACTCTTGTGAGGCCATCAGCAAATGCCTCCCCAGGTGGAGGGGACCCCCCTGGCAGTCCCAGTGGTCACATAAGGAGAAAGCATCCCCTTTGTTTGGTCCCCAAGGTAAACAGGCTGTGGGGCTGTGACCTGGAGCAGCAGGAAGGGAAGGAAGGCTGCTGCCCCCTGCCCGTCTCCTCCCTCCCTGGAAAGCTGTTCCCAAATGTCACCGACTGGGCCAGCCCTGAGGATGCACAGCCACATGCCTGCGTCCTGTCCAAGGCACATGTACAAGGCGTGGGCCGGCCGGTCCGTCTCTCCCTGGTAGACAGCTTCCCCACTCTAAACTTGTCCCGGTCCACCTCTGGGCACCACCCATGTTTCTTTTTCCTGTGTTCTCCCTTCAGAAGGAGTTGGGCACCGACGTCCCACCCCCAAAGGGACAAAGGCCAGGCAGCTGGAGGGCTGCCACAACTCCGCAGAGAAGGGGCGGGTGGGTCCTTGCGGCGGTGTGTGGTCTTGTGTCAAGGTGCTCCTGCCAGGCATCAAACCAGCATAAAAATAACAGATCCTCCCCCGTCCCTGGCTGGTTAGGGCCAGGGGAAGGGCAGGGGGAAGAAAGGAGACGTTTGGTTCTCCAGAAAGTTGGCTTTCAGGCCTGCGGGTTCCCGAACAGGCAGCAGTCCTGGGAAGCAGCCAGCTGCAGACAGGTGGGTGCCAGGGCAGATGGCCCGCGGCCCGCGCACCTGTGTGCCCACAGGTCACCGGGGCAAGCTGCCGTCACTAGGGTGAGCTCCAGGGCCATGTGAGGGACAAGGTCCCGTCTTTAACCCTTTACGACGGATGGTCCAGGCAGTGTGTGTGTGTGTGTGTGTGTGTGTGTGTGCGTGTGTGAGTGTGTGCAGGACAGAGCCTTGGGCTTCTGTCTGCATAAGCAAAGGGGTGAACAGGGCTGCGCTGGCCCATCGTCGGTGACTCGTGTGCTCTGCAAAGACGGAGAATTCTCTCTCCCTCCTCCACATGTTTTCCTTTTTCAAGGACAAAATGCGTGGAGGCTCAAAGGTGTTGGGTACAGGTACCCAGTTCCGTGCCATTGCCTGTGTCCCCAGGGCTCAGCTCTGGTGTCATTTTCAGGTCTACAAGTGGGAAGCTGTCAGAGTATGACCAGCAGCCTGGAGCTGACCCTGGAGCTGACCCTGGGGGTGACAGACAGGACCGGGGAGGGAGTTAGGCAGTCGCTGAAAGGTGATCACGTCTGAGGGGAAATGAAGGGGGAGAGGGTTGGGGACAGGTCCCCGAAGCCAGAGATGAGCGTGTGGCTGTGCAAGTGGACAATGCCAGGGAACGACTGGGTTCATGGAGGAACGGTGGGCAGTAAGCAGAGCAGGGAGGGACAGAGGGAGGGAGCGAATAAAACGTGGCTGAGTGAACCAACGAATCCCCGTCTGCCAGCATGGTGCTCGCAGAGGAGCCGGGAGGCAGGAGCCTGAGCCATGTCCTGAGCCATGTCCTTCTTGGGGACCCTCCTGCTTGAGGGTCAGCCTGGCCCTGTCCAGGGGCCCTTGGGAGGTGCCCCGGTCCAACGCCCCACCCCGGGCATTGGCACGGCCTGTCGGACGGCCTACCCTTGGCTCATGCACAGGTCCCCCAACACATGGCCAGCACTTGGGGATACAGGACAGGACCCAGGGTCGCCCCTGAGAGAAGCTTGCTGCCCCAAAGTTCGGCTCAGGACAAAGAGCCCGGGTCTTGCAGAGGCCCCCACACAGAACAGAAGCTGGCACCGAGCCAGACACCGTGGAGACCCAGCCGAATGGACGCCGGTTTCCAGGACAAGCGTCCTGAGGTCCCACGAAAAGCCGGAAGGTCTTCGTTCCAGCCCCGAGGCTCCCAGGGAGGGGTTGCCACCCCCATAAAGGAGCCTCTGGCTTTGCTTGACCTTCAGGAAGCTGAGTGAGACCACATGGTCCAAGCGGGTCCTGGCCCGTGTGTGACGGGGCCCGTGACATCAGGTCCAGCCTCCCTAGGGGGGGACTAGGGTTGTGCCGGGCCACTGGCCCCAGGTGTGGTGCACACATGCATTCATGCAAACACGCACACATGTACATGCGTACGCACACAGGATGTGGGATTGCCGGGCTATGTGATGAGAACAGCTTCAGCACACAGGGTCCCCAGTTCCATCCAGGGGCTGAGCCTGCGCACCCAAGCGGCCTTCAGCCAGGGGACCTGGTCCCTTTCTATCAGAGGCTCGGCTGACCTGGGGACCGAGCCCCCCAGGGCGAGGTCTGGCCTCTGCCCTCTGGGTTAGGCTCAGAGGGACGGCTCCCTTCTCTTATGGGACAGGGAGCCCCTCCGTTCTCCGGGGGGGCCTCCGCCAAAGGCATCAGTGGCCCCTCAGAGCAGGGCCACCTGCAGTTCTCTCCGGAGGAAGAACTAAACCAGCAGGCAGGCTTTCCCACGAGGAATTCCCACAGTGTTGGGGGCAGGGCAGGCTGGACTGGCGGGCCGTCTGAGGAGAGGCAGCCCTGGGGGTGCACACCTGGCTGGCGGGGAGGGGGCGGCTGAGACTCAGTCTGGACCTTTCCCCTCAACACCTCCGAAGACCCACCCAGGGTGGCGGGGGTGGGGTGCAGCCCTGCTAATCGTGTTCAGAGGCGAGAAGGGGCGTTAGTGTTTGCGGAGGACTCTGCACGGGGCTGGCCGGGTCAGCACAGCTTGTTAAAGGCGTAACCGTGAGCGGGGCTCCAGTGGGCAGGACAGGAAAAGGCGCGGAGCGCAGAAATGACACAGGAGACATGAGGGTGACAGGGCAGAAAGGAGCCCCTCCGCTGGGCCGGAGCCAGGAGCGGCGGCGGAACTGACATGAGTAACGCCAGTGAGCCGGGACCAGAAAGGCTTCCGGGAGGAGGTGGCGCTGAGCTGGCGGGCTCAGACCTACCCAGGCATGTTTGCAGAGTTCTGAGGAATCCTGAGAAGGCGGGCCTCTGAAAATCCTGGGAGGGGAGCGGCAGTCTGGACCGGGGTGAGGGGGTGGAACAGTCCCCCAGACAGAGCTCCCCGCTCCGGCTGCATTCCAGGACACAGGTCGGGTGGGTCCCCCTGCCCACTGCGCCTCCCGGGCTCTGCCGGGGTCTGAAGTCACCAAGGGAAGGAAATGACAGTGGTCCAGGTCCCATCTGCCATCTCTTATTATAAATCCCCCGGGCAAGTCTTCCCCAGGATAATTACAGCCCGAGTCCCGTTTAGCGCATGAGGTCATCGGACCTGTTTGGTGTTGCCCTGGAGACTGGGAAGGGGCTCAGAGCCTGCACGGGAGTGGACGGCGGCTGGTGGCCGGTGGCGCTCACAATAGCCCTGAGTCAGAAGCTGCTCACTTCTTCCACGCTCCTTCCCCACCCGCTGTCCTGTCTGAGTCAACAGCAACTGCACTTAGTACCTCCAAGTCCAGAGCTCTGTCCTGGGGGAAAGTGGCCCCGGGTAGGGGTGGCACCAACCAGGGACCAAAGCAGCCCACGCTGCCCAGCACCAGGCCCCCCACCAACCAGGGTAGCCGTGGGGCATCTGTGCATTTTGAACAAACCAAATTGCTACCTCCTGGCTCTCTTGTCTCAGTTTGGGAGCATGTATGCAGGAGCATGTGTGTGGAAGCACGTGTGTGGGAGCATGTGCGGAATGCAGGGAACGAGCCCGGCCCTCTGGGCCACGAAGTCACTCAAGCGCCTGCCTCTCCACGCTTCCAC
The DNA here is from genome assembly GCA_004026585.1 of Noctilio leporinus. Lineage (NCBI taxonomy): Eukaryota > Metazoa > Chordata > Mammalia > Chiroptera > Noctilionidae > Noctilio > Noctilio leporinus. The sequence goes on from PVIW01003959.1 coordinate 72,185, forward strand.
AGTCTCATCTGAGAAATGCGGGGTGATGAGAACAGCCCCTCAGGTCGTCCCTGAGGCTGCAGGTGGCAGCCATGGCCCTCCAGACTCGAGACAGCGTCTAGAGACATCTTGGGTTGTCGCACGGGGAGAGGAAGGAGTTCCTGGCATGTGGTGGCCTGCAGGAAGGATGCTAAACCGACTGCTGTGTGCAGGCCTGGCCCCAGGACGAGCGCTGATCTGGCTCCACAGGCAACAGTACCGGGCAGAGGAGCTCCCATGATCGCCACGTTGGATGGAAGAGACCACGCTGGGAAAACCCGTGCCACCCCTGCTGGACAGGGGGCCTGGTTCCGCCACTCTTTTGCAGAGCCTGGTAGGGTCCCTAAGTTGCAGGTGGCCAGGTGAGCGCTGAGATTCAGGAGAAAGCACAATGTCCTGGCTTTGTGGGACGGAGGAGGTGGACCTGCTGTTGAAAACAAAGCGGGGCCCTGGCTGGTGGCACAGGGGATAGGGCACCGGCCTGTGAATTCAAAGGTCGCTGGTTCGATCCCCAGCCAGGGCAACATAATGAGGTTGCAAGCCAGGTCTCCAGCCAGGTCTGTAGCTGGAGGCAGGTGAAAGGCAACCATACATGGATGCTTCTTCCCTTTCTCCTCTCTGAAAATAATTAAAAAAAAAAAAAGAAAAGAAAAGAAAACAAAGCGGGGCTGGAAAGGGCACCCCACTGAGCTTGACGCTGGCCCAGTCACCTCCTGCGTCCCTTGTCACTTTGTGCCTGCACTGGTATTAAAATGTCAGCAAGGATGTAAGTGCCTGACGGTGGGTGACATCGCAGTGACAGGAAAGGGCAACGCGGTGACAAACCAGGATAAGCTGTCAAGTCGCAAGCCGGGAGCCGTTCCTGCCGCTGAGGTCCGGCCCTTTGCGTGTTTAATTGACGACAATCACGGAGTCGAGAAACAGAGAACGCAACCTTTTTACTGAAACGTGAATTCACGTCTACAAGTGCCGATAACCTAACATGAGGTTGGAACAGTATTGAGCGCTGTCTTTCTGCAGTGCATTGTGTCCAGACTCTAGGACAAATAAGTGATGCTGGAAGCTGAGAAAACGAAACAAAAATGAAACCCAAGACACCAGGTGCGCAGTTTGGACGACTGAGACCGGCTTTTGCTAATTCACAAGCCGGGAGTCATTCCTGCTTCTGGGGTAACAGTTTACCTGGCGGGGCCTGGCGGTAAGCACTTCGCCGCCCGGGGTGGAGACGGAATCCCAGCAAGGCGGCCCACGGGAGGCAGCGAAGTCCTCTATGTTGGAAGATACCTCCACCTGGGAGAATTCCGTTGCCCCTCTGCGGCCCGGGTGGGTGGCTGTTTTTACTCTCTGCTGGTCCCTGATATCCCGAGATGCAAGAACCCCCGGTCCAGACCATCAATGGCCAGGGGAAGGAACGGATCCCTGCCAAGGCCGGCTGGCCATTCACAGGCTCTGTGCACCGGCACCTCCCCGCCGGGTGCTGAGGTGCTTCCACACGGTCCACCTGGGAAGGCAGGGGACGGGGCTGAGAGGAAGCTGCATGCAGGTGGAGGCAAAGCGAGGAAACCTGGTGGGCAGGCCAGGAGATGCCCTGAACATCTGGCTCTATCTGGCTCTATCCGGCTAAGGCAAAAATCACAGGCCCAAGAGGCGAGACTGAGCTCGCATAGTGGCACTACACTCTAGGGAGGAAGAAGGGAGTTGCCATCCCTGGGACACTGTCCCCCACCTTGTAGCTCCCCCAGGGGGCTCAGCACCCTCTCACAGTCAGAAGTTGAAAGTCCCTTCCCAAACTTCTGGGGATGCCAAGGTCCCTAGAATTGAGGAATCTCGTATTTACTCTTTCACAAATTATACCGCGTAGACTTCCGCCAGACCCTTAGCTATATAAATTTAGAAAGAGAACATTAGGGTTGCATAGTCATGGTTTTTACCAACAGGAAAGGGGAGTGAAGTTACATAATCCTGTGGGACTTCCCAGCTCCAAAAAAACGTGGACTTTCGGGGGCAAGCGCTCCCTGGCTCGGCAGAGACCGTGGAGGGCTGTTTCCGGTGGAGACTTGGCCAGCCTAGCGCACCGCTCCAAACCTGTTAGCCCTGTCCAAGATGCAGACAAAGGGTCCTTTAGGGCCACTCAGCACCTGTTGGCAAGGCCAGCCCAAGGGCAGAGTAACCTTCCTGTACCTCTCCACGCTCAAGACACTCACCAACGTGGGCCTAAAGGAGGGGGAGAGGTGGGGAGGAGAGGTTACAATGATGACAAGGTGACAGCGGTAGCACCAGCAGCCATCACGGCCCAGCCTGCCCTGGGGCCTGGCACTGCCCTGCAGCTTCACACACTTGAGGCTCCGAGGAGAAGACAGAGGCTCTACGAGGCTGAGGAGGCCCCACCAAGGTCCCAGGGCTGGAAAGTGCCAGAGCTGGAACCAGACTCCATCCCTCCTTCCCCTTCTCCCTTCCCATCCTGCCTGATTCCAGGACCCACCTCTGGCATGCGGGGAACTTCATGACCTTGGAAAGCAGTTTTACAACTATTTCTGTGGGTCCCAAAAGTCCCCCATTGGCCATTCATCAAGCAGACACTGAGGGCCAGCCCTACAAGCCTCTGTATAAATGAGGGGAAGTAAAGAACAGAAGTGCTATAGTTAAAGTACAGGCAGGTTCTTGGGCTGGTGCTTGGGTAAGGGACATTCCAGGAGAGCTTCCTGGAGGAGGTGGCATTCACACACAACTTGAGGAATAACAGGATATAGGGAGGCAGTGGAAAGGGAGGCTTAATTCCTACTGGGTAGAGTTGCCAGTGTGGCCCCTCAAGGCTAAACCTGGGTGTGATTAGCCCTGGAGACCCCTGTCCTCCTCCTGCAGGGACAGAGGATTATAAAGCCTGTCCTGAGAGCACCTACTAGGTGCCAGGCTCCTGCTGGTCCTGGGAGGAAAGCGATCAAAGTCACCGTCCCTCCCTGAAGGAGGCAGTAGAGTCGTGCAAGGAGTGCAGGCAACTGGGGTATAAATCCCACACCATGTTCTTGGCCTCAGAGCCCTGAGGACCAGGCTGTGGGGGTTCGTGAGATGAGCTGTGTAAGGGACCCCGCTGTGCTGGTCACAGACTACTTGGCAGTCCATAAATGGGGGCTGCCTGCAATGTGAGTGAGGGGCTTCGGGAGAGACAAGGGAAACCCTGGAGCCAGGGCGAGGTGAGGAGGGCGGGCCTGCGGAAAGCTGGGGAGGCTCCCTGGAGGAGGTGAGACTGAGTGACAGCAGGAATCTGCCAGAGGGTGGGGGCGGGGGGAAGGGGCAGGCAGTACATTCCTGACTGCACTCTCAGAAGCGCCTCTCCCGCTGCAAGGCGACCTGCCACAGCAGTGCAACGTTCGGAGACTTTCTTTTAAGGTGGGGGCGGCTGGGAGCTTCCTCCCAAGTCCGAAAGAAACCTTGGCCACCTTCAGAAAACTCCAAGGGGCACTTTCCCCGGATAAAAATAAAACTTGGAGGGGCCCGCAGGAACGCAATACTTTCTTCCTGTGTTTAAATTTCTACGGAAAATCTGACCCGCCGCCGCCAGCCCCGAGCGGGCGCCGAGCGCTCACAGCTTTCCGCGGGAAGCGAGAGCTGGGCGGGCGGCGGGGCCGGGGCGGGCGCGCGGGGCGCGGGGCGCGGGCGGCGGGCGGGGCGGCAGGCCCGGCCCCCTGCGAGCCGGCGAGCGAGCGCGCCCGCCGCGAACGCCGCTGTGTCCGCTTGCAGAGGCCGCCGGGGCGGTGGATGGGGAGGACGCGCCGCCCGGCGGGCCCGGCGCACAGGCAGCGGCGATGAGGCTCAACGAGAAGTACTCCACGCTCCCGGCCGAGGACCGCAGCGTCCACATCATCAACATCTGCGCCATCGAGGACATCGGCTACCTGCCGTCCGAGGGCACGGTGAGTGCGGGCGCCGCGACCGGGCGGGAGGGCCGCGCACCTGCGCCGCGCCCAGGGAGGGCGGCGCGGGGCCGGGGGGCGCTCGGGGCCTCGCGCGGGGTTCGGGGAGCGTGCAGGGCGTCCCCCTCGCACGTGGGGCGCGGCCACCAGCGCGCACATGGTCTGCGGTCTGCGAGTCCCGGACGCGGCGCCCACCCGCCCAACGCGGCGCCCCTCCCCCGGGGAACCTGGGACTCCGAGTCTCCACTCACCGTCGCTTTGCGGGCGGCGGGCCCGGAGCCCAAGCCTGAGAGCCTGGCTAGGGCCCTGGATGGGACATTCCCTTCCTGTTGGTGCTGGTTGAGGCAGCCAGGGTGGGGGTTGGGGGGAGCCGCCTTGCTGGAGGAGGGTGGCCGCCTCCAGGCCCCACCCGGCCGCCACCCGCTGGGGACGGGACAGCTGCGCCCCTCAGGCCAACGAAGGGCCGGCCCCTCCCTCACCTGCCCTGGGCGCCGGGAGTTCCCAGGGTGTGCAGGGAATGGGAAGTCCCAACGCCCGGGGCAGCAGCAGGCCACCTCCACTCAGTTGAGACTTCTTTCCATGCTGGTCCTGGTCCCCACCCAGTACCCACACCCAGTCGGGTGGTAGGCCAGACGCCTGGGCCAGGACGGAGTGGGCCGAGCGGTTGGGGACTTCTTTAAGGTCCCTGCTGTCCCCACCACTCTCTCCAGTCCAAACCCACGGGGATCTCTGGCGGGCAGAATTCGCCCTTGAGGGGTATGGCTTAAGGTTGGGACAAAGTTTGCCCAAAGGAGGAAGGTCTGAGATCCCTTGGCTTCAGCTGGATGGGCCCTGAGGCTGCTCACTCCTGAGAGAATAGACTCCCCTCCCCCCAGGGCCAGGGCCCCTCCCCAGGTCTGTTGCTTACCCTGACCAAGCCCAGGATCTCCCCGGCCCGCCTGTACCCTCAGGGCTGAACACTGACATCTAGGGACACGCCTGCCAAGTGAGAGCCCCGAGGGGTAGACACTGGAAGGTCTTACACCGCCTGGGGCCACAACTGAGGCTCCTTGTGGTCATTTCCAGGCTCCTCTGTAGTTGGGAACCAGTGTGGGTGGAGAGGGAGGGGGGTCTGCCTGGGACAAATGCCACTGGCCTGGAGAGTTTCAGGGTCATCATTTCCACAAACGCTGTGCGCCTACTGTGTGCCAGGCTGTGCTGCATCCTGGGTGCCCCCCACTGGGACGGAGACAGGGAAGCAGCACCCACCTGGGGCTTAACTAGCAGGGATGGGACATTCATTACCCACGATGGCGGCAAGGGACACTTCCGTAGCCCTGGGCCAGTCGCTGAACATCATCAGCTCCTTTAACTCTCACAATGACCGTCCACCATCCACCGGGTCAGTGCTGTCCCTCCAGATGAGGAAACTGACACCAGGAGGAGACTGGCCGGCTGTTTCCAGCCGCCAGCTTCAGGGGGCAGCGGGGCAGGAAGGGCCAAGACAGAAAAGCAGGTGGCCTCCTGAAGGGAAGGGCATTCTGGAGAAGAAGCTAGTTACACCTGTCCTGGGGGTTGGGGGTGTCAGACAAAGACCTAGAATAACAGAAGACCCAGGGGTGGGAACCCAGAACACCAGTAAGGAGACGGGAGGGGGTGGTGGCATTCAGGGACATGACCTGCCAGATTCCACTTGAAATAAGAAATGAGTCCTTAACCCAATGGGCCCTGGCTCTGGAGTCTTTGTTCAGTGTCCCCCCTTGCTTACCCACACCCAGGCACTGTCTCCCCCAAACCCCAGTGAGAGTCAGGTCCGCAGAGGCAGCTGGGCCCTGCCGGCAAGGGCTCCACAGCCTGGAAACACGCAGACAGGCGCCCATCAGACTGTTGGCCTGCTCTGCACGCAGGTTACTCTTACTGTGGGCCGGTCTCAGGTGTCCCGGGCCGGGCTGTGGGGCAGGTGGCCGCAGAGGGGCTGGGAGCAGCCGCGAGGGGCCGGGGCCTGTCCGCGCAGGGGCAGGCAGCAGGACGGGACCTCCCAGGGCATCCCTGGTGCCACTGCAGCCAATCACGGCTGCTTAATGGTTATCTTGAGTCACCCAGTGAGAGTGGCTTTGTGCCTGCAAAGGCCAAAGGGTGTGGGCGGCTTTTCAGAAAGTTCCTATCCGGTTCCCAGCCAGGCATCCCATGCTCGGGTGTCAGCCCATGCTCGGGTGTCAGCCCATGCACGGGTGTCAGCATCATTTAAATCCGTCATCAGAATAGGCCCGCCCCATGCAGGCTGCTGTCCCCGCCCACAATGTGGGGCCTCGCCTCTCTCTGGGTCCCAAATTCAAGGGTGAAAGCCACCTTATTGTTTCGGTATAAAGAGATGTGAGAAATGACTTACAACCCAGAAGCCAAGTTCGGTGCCGTTTACTTCACGAAACGATCTTAGGGTTCATCTTCGAGTGTTTCCACTTTCCCTGCATCCTGGTGGCTGTGGGTGGCCCCACCTGTGGGCCCAACAAGCCTGGACATCCCAGAAAGGCACCTGACGCAGGCACCTGCCTGCCTCCAGATAACAGCGCTTGCCTGCTTATCTGCGCTCCGAGGCGATCTATTTATAGATTACACAAGTTGCCCAGTCATCAGAACGTGACAGATAGTGCGCGTGGTTTTTTTAAATTTTTTTTTGAATCTGAACACTTTTTGGAATAAAATGAAATTCAGAGTGATGTTTCCCCTTGGAGCGGAAACTCAAACCCAAACGAAATTTGGTCGGTCGCTGATTTCATTTTCCCCATTTTCAGGAAAAATAAATAAAATAGAGTGAATGTGGGGGATTCCCCTGGCATGGTCATTGAGACTTTGGCTATGTCACACCAACGTGTGAATTCGGCTCCTAGAGGCAAGTCCTGGCCGAAGCTCAATAAATGAAGGCATCTAGTGCCCACGCGGACACAGGACTGCAGTTCCTAGGGTTAGGGGAGGGAGCTGGAAGAGCAGGTGTGGCCCAGATGTGGCCTGCCTCTCACTCCTGTGTGTGGAGCATGGGACAGGGCCCTCCTGCTGTGCAGGACCTCTGTCCCCTGACATCTTCCCACGGAACCTCAGGGAGCTATTTCCCATCCACCATTTTTCTATCTTCCTTGGGAAAGCTCCTCCTGGGAGCACTTCCCCCCTCTCCCCAGTATTCGGGGGGTTGATCTTCAAAATACTCCCAAGCCTCCCACCAATCACGCTTTGTCCGCACAGAAATCTTGTGACCTACATGGAAATGTTTCGTCCCCTTCTCTCACCGATGAGAAAACTGAGGCTCAGCGCTGTGGAGTGTCCTGTTTAAGGTGCTGGCCTGGCTGGGTCTCGGCTCTGTGTATTTCATCTGGGGGGCCCCGCCAGTAACCATGTGCAGAACCCAGGCCTCTGTTATTCACTCAAGCGTGTGTTCATTCACTCACCCCCACCCACGAGACCACAGGCCCTTGCAGACTCATCTGCCCTTTCCTTCCTTCCTTCCTTTCTCTCGCTTTCTTTTTTCTCTTTCTTTCTTTCAAGATTTTATTTATTTATTCTTAGAGAGAGGGGAAGAGAGGGGGAAAGAGATGGAAATAAATGTCAGTGTGTGGTTGCCTCTTGTGCACCCGAACTGGGGACCTGGCCCGCAACCCAGACATGTGCCCTGACTGGGAATCGAACCTGTGACCCTTTGGTACACGGGCCAGAGCTCAGTCCCCTGAGCCACACCAGTCGGGGCACATGCCTCTTTCCTAAGGATGGAAATGGAGAAAATTCTCTAGCTTTCCTCAGCCTCTGAAGTGGGAGGTCATGTATCCAGTCTGACTCACATCCTCGCACTGTGGTGACATCTGTCTTTTTGTCCTGCCTGTGCAACAGAAGTGCCCACTCCCCTGCCCACGGAAGGGCCCCGTAGAGTCCGGTGGCCACTACAGCAGCTGCCGTGCTTGTCACGGGGAGGCCACCTCCGCAGCTCCTTTTAAGCCCAGCTCAGAATTGCTCTCCGGACCCTGGGGCCTCCCAGCCCATGTCAGGTGCCATAGGAAGAAAGCCCACACTTGGTGTTCCCTCCCCATTGTATAAAGTTGGAAGGAAAAAAAAAACCCTCAAGTCCCTGGAGCACATGTGAGTGCCAGGGCTGGGGACAGGACTGGGACTCTTGCCCCAGCGCTGCGTGCTGCTACCTGCGCATCTTGGCGGCACATCCAGCTTCCTTTAATAATTTTTTTAAATCTAGATTTGGCACTGCCCCCATCTGCCGCTTGTGGTCCACTTTGACGGTGAGATTGCTTCCCCCTGTCCTCCAGGGGACGTTGACGCCAACTTCTGGTGCGGGTTCACCCTGTGGGAGGACCTGTCCGTTAACACTTTACGGACACGTTTAATCCTTGCAACGACACTTTGGGGAAGCCCTGTCCGACCCCAAAAGGGAGGTCTTGCTGTCCCCCGGCCCTCACTTTACAAAGAAGGATCCAGAGGACAAAGAGATGAACGAGGCTGCGTGGCGTGGCGTGTCTGGGATAAGGCGGCAGCCATGGCAGAGCTGGTCCTTGGGTTCAGGCAGGAGACGCCCTGTGGCTGCCACGGCCCAGCGGGGGGGGAGATGTGTGGGGCGATCCTGTGCTCCCCAGCCTGTCAGGCCTTGGTGTCTTCAGTCCTCCATCAGTGGAGCGAGTCTCCGTCTCACGTGGGTGGGAGTTTGGGGCTGCTCCCTGCAGCGATTTCTCCACCCCTGGCTTCATGGGCCCCTCTGTGTTTCCTTCCATGCGCTAAGGGCTCCTTTGCCCACTTTGGTCAGTATGAGCGACGATTCCAGCCAATCACGGGCATTTAGGGGCCCGTATGAGGTGCCAGACCCACCCTGTGCGCGGCAGGTTCTGGTGGAGGTGTGTTGGGGGCGGTTCCCGGCCTGGCCTCGGGCGTCCTGCCACCTGGCGAGAGGCCCCTGTGAGTTAAGAGCTCCTGCATGGATAGTCCCAGCACGCGAGACCTGCACGGGCTGGAGTGCGAAGAGGGTGAGGGTGTCTGAGTCCAGGGTAGGGCAGGGGCGGTCGAGGGGACAGGAAGCTGGGGAAGGTGGTGCGGGCAGAACACGAGGATGAATGAATGGCCGTGCTGGTGGGCGCTGTGACAACACCTGGCTCAGCTCTGAAGAGTTTGGGCAACAGGGATGAGAGTCCGGTGCAGACAGAGCCTGCAGTGCCCGGGATGCTGGCAGCAGGCCGTGCGCCTTGCACTCTGCCCGCCCCTGAGATCGCGTGTCGCTGTGGTCTGACCGTGTCCTGTGGCATTCTTGCCCTGCGAGGCAGTGGTTCATTCCCTGCACAGCCTGCGGGTCTGGCTGTTCTGTCCACTCGGCCGGGAGCAGAGGAACCACCTTGAGCCACCAGCTTCCCATGACTGCACTTCTGCGGCCTGTCCGGGGAATTAGATGGAGCTGCCACCCAGCGAGGGTGCTCTTTACCTCAGATCCTCGTCCTGGCTGCTATGGGCAGCCTGTGTCATCCCCCCATTTCGCAGAGAGGGACACTGAGGCCCAGAGCAGGTAGAGAACTGCCCCCAGGTCTCGTAGACAGAGAGGGTCCAAGCCCCGACTTGGAGCCAGGGCTGGCTGACAGGGCCTGGCTGGTGTTTGGCTACTGCCCCTCACGGCCCCTCCCTCACCCCATGCTGAAAGGGAGCGTCACCTCCAGCCCCAACTAAGGGATGGAGAGCCCAGGGTGTGGCCTGTCGCCTTGGAAGCCCCCACGTGAGCCTCTGCGCGGCCTGCAACACGAGTGACAAACACTCCTTAGGGTTGACCTGGGTCGCCTCTGGCAAACCATCTGGTCCCTCTGGACCAGTCCATTCCGGCTCCTGGAACCAGCAGGTGTTTGGAGGGTAGGTTAGCTGCTTGGCGTTGTCATGTGTCCTGACAGCAACTGTCCCCATCTCGAGGGTCAGAAGAACAAAGGCAGGGCCAGGGCCCGAGGTCTCAGCTGCCTCTGCCGCGACCTGCATTCGGGGTTTGTTGAATGACTAACAGATCGCACAGAGGAACGCGTCAGGCTGAAACGTGCGCCCTCCAAGGGCCCCTCACCGAGAATGCGACATGGTGCGTGTTTCCTCTTCTGCCCCCACAGCTGCTGAACTCGCTGTCCGTGGACCCTGATGCCAAGTGCAAGTACGGCCTGTACTTCCGCGACGGCAAGCGCAAGGTGGACTGTGTGCTCGTGTACCACCACAAGCGGCCCTCGGGCAGCAGGACTCCGGCCCGGAGGGCCCAGCCCCGGGACGCCGCCGCACCGGCGCCCCGCAGCAGCAGGCAGGACCAGCCCCTGCCCGGGCACGGCGGCCCCGAGGGGGCGGGCGCGCCGGAGCCGCAGCAGGACTACCACGAGGACGACAAGCGCTTCCGCCGGGAAGAGTATGAGGGGAACCTCCTGGAGGCGGGCCTGGAGCTGGAGCGCGACGAGGAGGTCAGTACCCCGCAGCCCCTGGGTGCGGGGATGGGCGTGTGTCTGCGGGGGCGGGGCCAGGGGCGTGGTGTCTGTGGGGCGGGGCCAGGGGCGTGGTGTCTGGGGCAGGTGGGCGTGGTCTTTGCAGGGGTGTAGGTGGGCGTGGTACCTGCAGGGGTGGGCGTGGTACCTGCAGGGGGTGGGGTGGGGTGGGTGGGGTCTGGCAGGAGCCACTGGTGAGCTTGGTGCCTTGAGGGGGCGGGGCTGAGGGGCGTGGCAAGGGCGGGCTGGGTGTCTGGTGGGCGTGGCGTAGGCCAGTGGTGGCTGCGGAGCAGGGCGTGCAGTGCCCTTGGCAGAAGGTGGCAGGAGCGGGTCCTGCCCCCTTACCTTTAAACCTGTTCTTCGGAAAGGTGGATGAGAACGCCAGTCTGGTTAAGATTGAGTAGGAGTCACTTCCGGATGGCTCCTTGGAGTCCCAAACCACCCTCCTCCAGGCCACATCTGCTCTAGGGCAGGGCTGACCTGCTAACAATGACTTTTGGGGTGCAGGCCTTGCCTGCTCTGGTCAGCTCCTTCCCTGGGAGATGCGCCCCGGTCAAGGGTCGGAGGATGGAGCTCTCCGCTGGCAGACTCTCAGGGTCAGTGTTGGCCCTTCTTGGCGGCTCAGGGTCTCCAAGCCAGGAGGAGTTGGGCCTGACGGATTGCTGGGGACCTGGGCTCTGAAATCCCGCAACTCCGGAGCCCCGCTCCCCGGCAAAGCCTGAGAATCTTGCTAAGGGCAGAGAAAAAGTGGACTCCCTTGGCAAGCTGGGCTGCCCTGGTGGCTTTAGCAGCCCTTGGTTTGCTGGGGCTCCCACAGGGCCTGCCTTCCATGAACACCGGGGCCCCTTAGCCCACAGAGCTGTCACTGTGAGAGTTCCTGAGAGCCAGCAAAGGTCTGTACGGCCTATTAAGAACAGAACACGTCGTCAGCATGTTAACTTAGAAAGCTAGTAGTCACCCGGGAGTCTTCAGGATTAAAATTGGTACCAGTTTGCTATTGATGAGAGCCACAATCAGTAACGCATGCTTTGGGTCCAGTGACAAGAATGTCTTTGGAGGGGGGGTCCTTTAGGGAGCCCCAAGTGTGTTGTCTGTTTTGTGACAAGTCCATAGGGTGTCCCCGGAAAGCAATGAGAATGCACAGGGCAACCTCTTTCCACCCTCACCAGTCCAGGGCCCGAGTGCCGGCCCGGAGCATCTCCCTGGGTCCTGTTCAGCTTTGGAGGTTGGGCTGCCTGCCAGGCGTGGCTGACTTCCGCTCGCTGCAGGGACGTAGGTGTTGCAAGGGTGTGCCGGGCCCTTAAAGTGCCCTGACGACAGGGAAGTCCTGCGGTTTTTTGTGGAAGCAACTTTGCGACCACACGGGGCTGACTTCAACACGTCACCTTCTAACTGGAGGAGCACAGGGGCTCCATCAGGGCCGGAGAGCAGCGCGTGTAGAGCCGCCATCCCGGGCGTGGTGCGAGGCGGGCCTTGTCTGTTAACAAGGGATTTAGTGGTGCCATCGGTACAGCTATGAAATCTCACATTCAAAAGGACCCACAGGGTCCGGTGACCGCACGGACCCTGGCCCGGTCTCAGCCCCGCCACCTGTCTTTTGCTTAGACTTCAGCTTCACGGGGAGTCTGTCCTGAAAGTGTCCAGTCAATGTCACTCTAATTAAAAGCTTGCACAGCCGATACTTTCGGGACGGACCTTGTCTGTAGTGTTTCTATCACGGCGTTGTTGTGAGCAAAGTACAAAGTGCTCAGCTCCGAGTGTGGCGAATTTTCATTGGTCGATAGTGAGATCCTGTCAGGTGTCACTATTCCTAGGGAGGCGGACGCAGCAGTGCCTGTGACAGGGAAGAGAGAGCCACATCTTTCAAAAGGTGGTGTGCTCCACCATGACTTAGAAGGGAAAAAACGCAAACATCAAGAAGCCATTAGTTTTCCCAGTAAGGGACTCTGAAATGTCGTTGATCATTTGGCTCTGTGGCTAAAAGAGGCTTTTTTGAATGAAAGACTCCACGGTGGGGGTAGACTAAACCGTCCAGAGCCTCGGTGTGGCTGAGGTTGGGGGTGGACCTTTGCCCGCGGAGTGGCTCCTCTGTGCCCCGAGCTCTGGCTGGAGGTGAGCAAGCTCTGGCTGCTGGGAAAACCCTTCACCTGCTGTCCCCAAGGCAGGCGACCAGAGTCTATGCAAAGGCCAAAGGCCGGAGCTCGTGCAGCTTCTGAGGTGTGTGCGGCTCCTGCCGGCGGGATTAGCAGGTGGCCGCTGCCTTGTTTATTTCAGGGGGAAAGATGTGTGGTTAACAAACCTGTCCCTGTCCCTGTCCCTGTCCCTGTCCCCTGGGCTCTCAATTACAAAGACTGAGCAGCTTTGCAGTCTGGGGAATAGGATAACCCCCAAGAGAGCCCAATTGTGCAATTGTACACCATTTGAAGCAAAGGGTTGGGGCTTATGTTCACTTTCCTGGGGAGAAAAATCCGTGGAATCCAGGAGGCCCTCCAATGTCCAATGACACCCAAAGATGAGGGTCCCAGGGGCTTTGAAGCAGGCTCCTCCCCCTCGTCACTGCTGCCATCTGATAGTTAGCAGCATCTCTGGCCAGTAGCATCCCCATGTCATGCAATCCAGACTGTCCCCAAACATCACTAACTGTCCCTAGGGGGGATAGTATTGACTGACCCTGCTTTCCAGGCCGAGGACAAGATGGGGGTCAAAGGGAAAAGGGGAAGCTGAAGGGAGAGAAGCAGGACAAATAAACAAGGCCCCTGGAGGGCCATGGCAGCCCCTTCTGAGCTGTCTGCCGGGCCAGCCTCCTGTGGCCGTGCCTGGGCAGCCGGGGGTGGGGGTCACCAGAGGCACAGGTGTGACCTGGCTTTGCTCCCTGAGGAGCCAGTGGGCATGCTGCCCTGTGCTGCCCCTGAGCAGGGTGGGCTGTGCGCCCCTGCAGAGGGGCCCCTCCATGCTAGCCCTTTTCCCCAGGTCAGGAGGCTTGGTGTGGTGAAGACACCCCATGGTGACAGGGAAGGCCAGCCTGGCTCAGGGCACGGTGGGAGTCGGTTCTCAGGGACCCAGAATATTAATGTCCTGGGGTGGCCGTAACAAATGTCCACAAACTTGGGGGGTGTAAAACAACACAGATATGTTCTCCCCAGTTCTGGAGGCTGGAGTCTGCGATCAAGGTGTCATGGGGCCCGCTCCCCACCAAGGCTCTGGGGGAGGACCCTTCCTCCCTCCCTCTCCAGCCAACGGGGCTCCATGTGTCCCTGGGCTGAGGCCATGACACTTCCACCTCTGCCTCTGTCTGTATCTCCTCTTCCTATATGGTCACCAGTCCATCCCAGGAATGGGGCACCAGGACACAGACAGCTCTTTCTGGAGACACCATTCCCCCCGGCACAGCAGCGGAGACTGTGCCCTGGACTAGTGACCCCAGGAGCAGGGTGGCGTATGCAGGAACTCCGGCAGTGGGTGAGGGCAGAGCAGGGTGGGTGGTCTGGGGCATGGGGTCCGCCCATGGCCTTGGGGCCCAGGATGTGCACAGGACCTCCCTGTGGTCTTGTCAGAATGCGAACTCCGATGAACAGGTCTGGGGTGGGCCCGGGACTGCGTTTCTAACTAGCTCCCGGGGCGCAGGGAGGCCGCTGGCCCTGGACCACCCTTGGAGGCGTTCCTGCCACAGAAAAGCCCTCCACCCCGTCCCTCCTCCCGATGGCGGTGGGCTCCACGTCCAGGTTCCCACGGAACAGGCAGGAGAGGTGTGTGGCCAGCACGCGCCTCACATCTGAAACTCATCAGCGTTTTTCAAGTCCAGCCTCAAAGCCGCTGGACGTTATTTATGCCCGTGGGTCATCGCCAGGATCGCCAGGAGGGCCACACACGGACATGGCGGCTGTGCGCCAGGCGCGGGGGCGCAGCGCCCGGAGGGCGAGCCTGACCGGGCCTCAGCCGCACGGGGAGGCCGCGGGCGCCGCTACCCTCGGTCTGTGCGTGACCGCGCCGTCCCGGGTGCACGCGGGCGCCCGGCTGGCTGCCTGGGCTCCTCCTGCGGAGCCCGGGTGGTCACCCGGCAGCATCTGTGTTTCGTCTCCGTTATTGCGGATGTTCTGCTGGAGAAACGAGGGAGGGGGGAGCTGACCGGGGGACGGGGCAGCATCCAGACCAAGCTTTGGGGGGCAGGGCGCGTCGTGAGCCGGTGAGGACGTGGGCTCGGGGCCCCAGAAAGGGTCAGACCCCCGGGCCGCTTTCTGGCTGAACTGCCTGGGGCAAGGGGCGTCTCCTCCTGGACCTCAGTTTTCCCATCTCCGGAGTGGGGTGATGGCACGTCCTTCAGGGGGAGTGGTGGGAATCAGAGGCAGGCCTGGGGCGGGGTCTCCCTGCAGGTGCAAACACCACCAGGTGACAGGGCAGCGGGCAGGGGCAGGGGTGATTCTAGCAGTTTCCGGGGGAGGCAGGGGTCCCGGGTGGTTCTGCAGCAGGGCCCTCAGCACCGGAGGGGCGGGCGGCCCTCCTCACAGCCCCGGCCTGGAGTGAGGGGCGGGGGGCTTGACTTAAGGAACCTGAGGTCCCATCCCAACATCCCATCTGTAAGAACAAATGAGCGACAAACATTTTCGGGGAACTTGTCACTTTAGAAGCAAGTGACACCCCCACTCCCACCCCAAGTGAGCCCCCTAACCCCACCGTGAGTGGGTGTCTAGGAGCTGGCCCCTCTAAAGCTAGACAGAAAGCCGCTGAGACTGTGAGGCGGAGCTCCCGGGGCCTGACAGGGGCAAGACCAGTTCCCAGCTGCAAACCCCGTGTTCTTTGCCCCCAACCGTGTCGTCTCCAGCTGCCCCCTCGTCCCCCCACCCCCATTCCCAGGTTTAGCACCTCCCTGGTGGGCCTCGCCCATAGCGGGGCGTTAGGGACCCATAGTCCAGGCCTGAAACTGTCGTTTCTGTATTCATAATTTCACCATTACACATTCACTTCTTTGGTGCTGAAGGTTTTACGTCTTTTGAGTCTTCTTTGGAGGCTTTTACGCACCCTCCTGACTTCCTTTGGGCCTGTCCCGGTTTCCGGGAACACGCTTCTCTTCTAGGGGATTCCGACCATTCTATTTAAAGCCAACACTTCAAAGACCCTCAAAGACACCCCCGGTGGGCTGCGAAGAAATCTGGCCCATTCCAGCCGCAGTTCTCGTGCCCTCACGTGTCCCGGGCCCCTGTGTGCCACTTTTTCCGGCTCATCAGGACTCTGCGGGCCGGCTGGTGACCCTTTGGCCCCTGGCAGTCGGCCACGGCGGGAGTGTTCACTCCTCGGAAATGGGCAGATGCTTGATGTCAGATCCAGGCCTGGGCTCGCTTCCCCTCCCTGGAGAGCCAGGTTCCGCGTCCCCTGCTCCACGCCGCGTGTCTTCCTTTCCGTGGAGGAGCTGTGTTTCTAAACATGCCTGTCCAAGTGTAGTTCCCGAAATGACACATTGTTTCTGGAAGTCCTGTTAGGTTCATTGGCAAGTTGGCTGTGTGTGTTGCAGTGGATTCCCGTCCTTTGCAGAACCTCTCTGATTTATGGTCCATCTCATTTTTTCAGAACCCCGGGCCGGGGGCTCGCGTCGTCTGTTGGTTTATGTACCGCTTATCCCTTGATCCAGCCAGGCTTTGGGGGCCAGACCCCGGGCTGAGGGCCAGGGTAAGGCGGCCCCAGCTGACCCCAGCGCACATTCCCGGCCTCCCTCAGAGGCGGCGGCTGTTGGGTCCCAGCCTCTCCTGAGACCAGCGCAGCTGCTCCGTGATGTAGCAGGCAAGGCCATACCAGTGCCCCGTGTGACTGCCCGAGGGAAGGGAAGCTGCTCCGCTTGGACAGTGCAGACACAGTCAGCAGGTGACTCCTCCGTGGAGACCCCGGCCCCTGACTGAGCGTGTCCTGTTCCCCTGGGAGCCACCTTCGGGGACGGTGGTGTGAGTGTCCGGGCTGGCTCCTGGGGGCCGGGGCAGCTGCAGGCCTTCCCTGTGTCTTGTCCTTGTATCTTAAAGTGGGACGGGACACCTGCCAGGAGGTCAGGGAGGGGAACTTGTCAGTGACAGGATGACAGTGTCTGCCTTGTCATAGGGGCTGGTGGGGAGGAGTGTCCCAGGCCCTGAAAACCCGTTTATTGTAGGGATTTCAAACCTTCCAGGAGGGCAGCTGGGGGGGCTCCAAGTAGAGGGTCCAGAAGGGGCCTGTGCCCTACTCCTCTGGCCTCCTGACCCCCACTGGGGTGGCAGTGTCTTCATAGGGACTGAGGAAGCTGAGGACAGCAAGAGAGGGAATTCTCGCCCATGGTGGTCAGCCCCCGGGCCAAGCACGCAGGGCGGCCCCAGCTCCTGCCTTGGGCAGGACCTCTGTGACCCTACTGTGTGCACTGCACGCCCCCTGGCTCCCATCGGACCATAGCCCAGGGCAGTTACACCCACAGGCAGTGTTGCAGGAGGCCCTCCCAGTGGCCCCAGAACCTTGGGGACTCCTCATTCCCTGATTTCAGGACTTGACACCAATAGCAAACGGTGTCCGGGGTGGGAGGCAGCCTGGGGGTGAGGGTGGCGTTGAGGAGGTGGTGCTGCCGTTCTCCCCGGGAGCCCAGGGCCACCAGAAAGGGCTGCTCTCTGCCCTTATTGAGGTGCACCTTCCGGCCGTTTCTGAGCCCGCACTCCCACCGCAGTAGGTGGCCATGAGTGGGTGGTGGAACGCACAGTCCTCTCCAAGGTGTAGAAGTTTCAGGGGATGTAGAGGGGACCGCGGGGCGGGCGTGACCACCATGCCTGGGTCTCGGACGAGCTCTGCCTTCTGGAAGTAAAACGCCGGAGACGGCTCTGGTCAGGCCGGTCTTCTTGAGGTGGGCTGGGAATGGAGGTTCGAAGGTACTTGATTTATGCTGGGAGAGCACCCTCGGCCCACCCTCCCACCTGGGCTGGTTGGTGGCCCTGCGGGAACCCTGACGCTGTCCCCTCACAGAGCCGCCACACGACAACCCTGGGCCTGGCTGGTCAGTGGCCTCCAACTTCCCCAGCGTGAGGGGCCGGCACCCAGACAGATCTCACAGCTCTGGGGCTCTGGCTATTGGGAAAAGGGACCCCAGTCTCACAGTCCCTTGCTGCTGGCACCGTGCTTTAAAACATCCCGTGCTGCGTGTTCTCGCGGAACTGGTCCCATGACCCCTTTCCGCAGCCGCCAGATGTTTCCCTGGGAGAGACCCCGCTGCTCAGGTCAACAGAGCCGCGCGCTTTCCCAGGGAGGCCGCCACGCACCAGCCCCTGGCCTTCGAGAAGTCTCCCCGGACCCGGCAGGATGTATTTTGGGTCTCTGCGTGCGGAAGGGCCGCGCACAGAAATAACCCTGGCTGGCAACGGGAGAAGACGGGCTGTGCCGCACGTGGGCTGCCCATGTCACCTTCCCGCTCAGGGGCACCCACGAGTCACTGTGGCCGGGGTTGCGGTGCCCCCCTTGTCTGACCTCTCCGGCCAGCTGGGGAGCTGGGCACCAGGGCCTCCCCCAACTGTGAAGCAAGTCCTGAGTTGGCCAGGTGTGCAGGCAAGGAGGCTGAGCTACTTGCTGGAGACCACCAGGGTCAGGGCCAGGGCCAGGGCCAGGGCAGGACTCCCAGCCCCGTCCACGGCCCACCTGACCCGAGTGCCCAGTCCTGGTCTGGGTGTCCGGGCTGACACAGCTCTGAGCCCTGCCTATCGGGTGGGTCCCGGGGCCTGAGCGTCCCAGCCCTGGCCCTGTCCTGGAAGCAGCCTCCGTCCCCAGCTCCTGGGACTCAGCCTCTTGGAAGCGTCCCCGGCATCTGAGCCGGACGGCCGGGCACACGGCCCGCACAGCTCCAGCCGCCGTTTTGGGAGGAGTGCAGCGCCCTCCTTCGGAACCTGCAAAGGGGACTTCATCTGGAAACAGGGCTTCTGCAGAAGCAAGTCTTTAAGGCTGTCCGGACCAGATCATCCTGGATTTAGGGTGGGCCCCAAATCCAGGGACAGGTGTCCTTGGAGGACCAAGGAGAGAGGTTTGAAACCGACCCACGGAGGGGAGGAGGCCGCATGAAGACAGGCAGAGCCTGGGGGGCGCGGCCACCAGCCCAGGTGCGCCTGGCTCCCCAGAGGCTGGACAGGGCAGGAAGGACCCTCCCCTGGGGCTTCCGGAGGCAGCAATGGCCCTGGGACACCTCGATCCCGACTTCTCGCTCAGACCTGGAAAGAATGACTCAGGGATGCTTCAGCCCCCGTCTGTGGTCATTTGTCACAACAGCCGCAGGATACAGGGGGAAGGAGCTGCATGCCATGCTCCCATGTGCCTCAGTTTCCTCAGCTCCGGCGTGTGGGCCATGGAAGGACCAGCCTCGCAGGCTTGTGGTCAGGATTCCATGAGTTAACACACAGGAGTGCGTAGGGCAGGGGCTGGCACACCAAGTCCAGGGGTCTCGGGCCCCCCAGCATCACCACCATCATGGGCTTTCATCCACACTGTCTGCAGCAGGACCCCAAGCAGGGCTTGACCATGTGCCGGGGCATCCCTGTGGGTGTCAGAAGGGTCCCCTTCCCCAGGCAGGGCTCCAGGTGGGGCTGCCTGATCCCCGGGTTCTCCCAGGTCCCGTGAAGGTCACTTTCATGGTCTTCAGCTCAGGCTCACCCTGGGCGACTACATTTGGTCCACTAAACATTTATTTTTTCTTAAAACTCTTACCTGAGTGACTTTGGAGCCATTGCTTTCTGCCAAAACCTACCACGAACCCATGTGCTGGGCGCGCACTCAGGCTGGGGGAGCAATGCAGCCCCCCACCCCCGCACTGGTGCATCAGGAGCGTGGCCCCCACGCCTCCTTCCACCGCCTGGCTCCCGTCTGCCACGACTCACCCTCTGTTCCTTAAAGCCTCAGGGGACCCCTGGGCTCCGAGCTCCTGGGGGTCTCCTTGCGAGCTTCAGTGGACCTCATGGACCTGCTCAGGCTCCGGGAAACCTCGAGTTTCTCTGCCTTTGGTTGTGATGACACCCGTGCCATGGGGTGCCGTGTTCTGGCAGCTGGAAGGGATGGGGAGTCCGTGTTTGTGGCGTGCCCCGTTAGTGAAGAAACATGTGGTCGTTGCTGCGTTGATGCTGTTCACCTGGACACGAAGTCCAAGGGCGCACATCGAGGAAAGGAGAAATGGAGTTGCTGGCGGGGGCCTCCCGGGTCTGTCCGGGACTGAGTGCCGGCTCGGGGGGCGCATGGCCTGCTGGGAACCTGGCGCCACGTCCTAACTTTACTGGGGACTAATTTAGAAATAGCATTCTGTACATTTAAAGTGCACAACACGATGGTTTAATATACATACACCTCATGGGATAATTTCCAAGGTCCAGGTGATGAGCATGTTGACCTCCTCCCACGGCAGCGCACGGGCGTGCACGCGTGTGGCGGGGACAGACAGGCGCTACTTCGTGGCGTTCAAGTGGGCGGCGCTGTGCCGGCCTCCAGCCTCCACGCTGCCTTGCACGTTACATCCTTACCCCTGAGTCTTCTTACAACTGACACCCATACCCTTCCCCCCGGCCGCCCCCAGCCGGCCACCATTCTGCTGTTTCCACGAAAGTGGCTTTTTTTTTTCTCTCTAAAAGATGTCACGTCTAAGGGGCATGGTACAGGGTTTACCTTCCTCTGTCTGGCCTATCTCCCCGAAGCCGGGCATCCTCCAGGGCCATGCACACTGTCACAAAGGGCAGGCCTCCCTTCTTCTCACGGCCAAGTAATGCTCCGTTGCGCGCATGGCCCCGATTTGCTCTATCCAGCCACCAGAGGGACACGGGGGACTTGTCTTCCGGTTCCAGACCTCTCTCCCTTTGACTGCTCCCGGCAAGCGGGGCTGCTGGGCCCCATGGTAGCTGTCAACCGTGCGTTCTGAGGTCCCCAGGCCGTGACTCCGCCTCTCCAGGCCTCAGTGTTCCCATCTGTGAAGGGGGCCTTGGCCAGCAGCCCCTGTTCATTCCTGTCACGCACACACGCTGACCCGGAGAGAAGAGACTTGTCCAGGCTTACAGCAGTTTAGTTGGGGAGCAGGCCTGAACCCCATCCCTGCACCAGGTTGCTCATTCATGTGAGGATGGGACAGGTGAGGCGCAGGGGAAGATGTGGCTGGACCCCGAAGATGGAAGGGACCCAGAGGGCTGTCATCCCTGCCACCTCCCCTCCCTACTCCAGGGCCAGAGGGTGCTGAGTCTGCGCAGGTGGGGTTGGAGGGTGCTGTCAAAGGGCCTCTTCTGTGGCCAGGCCGCCCTGGGGGTTCTAGGCTCAGCCCCCTGAAACTCTCCCCGGCCCTCCCGGCTCTTCTTCAATCGGTCAGGGCGGGACAGGAGGAAGCCGCCCGGCGTGCGTGCAAAGGTGAGAGTGGCCTCCAGCCAGGTCTGCCCTCACTGACTGAGGCCACCTCTCTTTTTCCAGACGAAAATCCACGGGGTTGGCTTTGTGAAGATCCACGCGCCCTGGAACGTGCTGTGCAGAGAGGCCGAGTTTTTGAAACTGAAGATGCCGACCAAGAAGGTTGGTGAGGGCATGCCTGCTCCAAGGCTGGCCTCCAGGCCAAGCGAGGGTCCAGGCCCTCAACCCCGGCCCAAACCCAGGGTGACACGGGCAGGGAGCCGCGGGACGGGCTCCCTGTGTGTGGTACGGACCCAGTTGCCTTCCCCTCGGGAATTTCAGACGCTGCCCCTCATTTCAGTTGCATTTTCCAGCTGGTCTGTGAGCCTCACTTTAGTTGCATTTCCCAGCTGGCTAGGAGTTTTCTTGTTAATCTCTGAAAACCTTGTGGCTCAGGCTCCGGGGCTTAGCTGGGTGTCAGGGTTTCCTGGGTGACAAAAGCAGAGGGTGGCGGGGGTGGGGTGGGGGGGAGCGGCGTATCAGGACTAAGTCACCCAGCACCTCAAATCCATGGAGATCCTTGGGATGAGCTCTTTTACAACAAAAGTACGAAAGCCTGGAGGAATTTCCCGGAATGTATCGTCATGGCTCTTGCGGCGGGCCTGTCCTGAAACCGCAGGCTTTCCGGGCTTGCCTGGAACCTGGGCGTGCAGAGGCGCCCTGGCGGGCCCTGGCCTGCATCCTCAGGGTGGGCCATGGCGGTGGGGTGGGCGCAGTTCTGGCACCAGCGGAGACAGGGGTCACGGCTCTCGCCGTGACACAGGTCCCCCACCCGGTCTGTCTGCAGCTGTATCACATCAATGAGACCCGGGGTCTCCTGAAGAAGATCAACTCGGTGCTCCAGAAAATCACAGCCCCCATCCAGCCCAGGGTGGCGGAGCACAGATCGCAGACGGTGAAGAGACTCTCCTACCCCTTCTCCAGGGAGAAGCAGCACCTGTAAGTGGGGGCCCCAGCCCTCCCCTCATCATCACACAGGACAGGTCGTGGGGCAGAGAAGTGGGAAATTCAGCCCCTGGCGTCTGTTCTCATAAGAGCCTGGAGGTCTTGAGCACAGCAGAGGCCCTAAAAAGCACTTCCTAACGTCCCAGTTAACTGAGGAACGAAGGGGGCAGAGAGTCTTGTCATTCTGCCTAGTGACACTTAGGGACACTCGCAAGGGCCCAGGTTGGGCAGGCATGGGCCTTGGATCGCAGCCCCAGGGCAGCAGTTGGGCACCCTTCCCTCCTGCGGGCTCCACCCTCTCCCATGTCCGAGGAGAGGGTGTGGGGAACTCCCCAGGAACAGACACTGAAAAGCAGCCCCAGCTGGTGGCCGGGGCCCCAGGGACTCGGCAGCCGCCGGGTTGCCTGGTAGCGCTGCACCTGCTCTGGGAATGTCCCTCCTCCCCGCTCCCTCGGGGCAGCAGGGCACAGCCACCTGGGTCACAGGCGGCAGGCAGGGACCTCGCTGGGCAGAGTGAGGGCACGGGCTGTGGTGGGGACAGAAAGCGTGGGCATGGGAATGCAGTGGGACTTGGATGGTGACTGTCGGGGCGTGAGGCCTCCTGGACACCCTGCCCTAGCGGGGCGTGGAGACCCGGGCCTCCGTAGCCACGGAGCAGAGGGCAGGAGCTTTGTGCGTGCGTCTCCCCATCCCACCCCCGATAAGAAATGAGAAGGGAGCCAGCTTCTACCAGCTCCAGGGCAGAGCTCTGGGACACCCCCCTTCCAGGCCCCCCAGATCCCAAGCCTCCCTGGCACCCCCTGCTTGGCCAGCCCAGGCTCACCTCCAGGCACCGTGGGGAAGGAGGCCTCCCAGCTCTTCCTTGGGGAGTGGCCCACCTGCCCCTGTGTCCTCAGAAGCGCTAGGCTACCTCCCGGTGGCCCCAGACCCCAGGACCAAAACCGCCTGGAAGGTGCCGGGAGGTGGTCTGCGGAATGACACTGTCCCCATCCCCCAAGTGTTGAGGCCGAGACCAACACGGCCCACTGAGACTGAGGACGTCCTCCCCTGGAAGCAGGGTCCCCTGGGGTGGTCTGAGCACACTGTCACCCTGAGGGCCTCCCAGCCTCTTAGAGGATTGTGCGGGGCGTGATGTGGGGTGGAGGGGAAACCGATGTTTCAGGTGCACTGGGTCTGGTCACATCAGGGCTGCGGACAGTTGGCCGGGCTCCTGGCCGACACCCCAGGGCCTGGGGACTCAGGAGGGCCGGCTCCAGTGAGCCAGTGTCTTTTTCTTCTCGCCACAACCACAGATTTGACCTGTCGGACAAGGATTCGTTTTTCGACAGCAAAACCCGGAGCACAATAGTAAGTATCTTTTGAACGTGGGAGTGGCTGGCTGGCTGGCCGGCCAGTGGCCCCAGGGAAAGGGATGGTAATTTCATTTCTGAGAAACTCCTCCGGGTGAAAGAGGCTCTAATTGTCTGTGACAAAAATAATTAGAATAATAAAACCAGGAGGGCTTCCGGGGGCCCAGGGGACCGCCCAGCCCATCGGGGTGGGGGCTGGGGAGGGGAGGACAAGCAGGAAAGAGGAAGGGGGAGTCCAGAACCTTGCAGGCCCCTCAGTGAGTTTCGTTGGTGCTGTGCCCCCCGCCCCCTGCCCGTGGGCACCTGCCGCTCCTGGCGGCCCAGCCCAGGCCCAGAGCTTCCCCAGCGGCTAGGCCTGGGGAGCGGTGGGCTGTGGCCGTGCGGGTTGGGGTGGACGCCCCCCAAGTCGGTGCCAGATGAGCCAACTGAGGTTTGAAATCGGACCAGGCCACCCCCACCCAACCCTATTCAAGGGATTGGCTCAGTGTTTCTCCACCGGCTGCCAACTTGTGCACCAGCCAAGCTGGGCGTGCGCGGCCCGGGACCCACTTTTATCGAAACAACACATTGACGGCCCAGCCCTGCAGCCGCTGCTCTCTCCTGTCCCCCACCCCCCGCCCCTAGCCCGAGAGTCGAGAGTCGGACTGGCAGGGAGGGGACAGGGCTTGACCTTGACCGGACAGCTGCCCCGCTGCCATCCTGGGACCGGAAGGTGGCCTGCCTCAAAGAGTGCTGCAGGTCACCTTAGGGTTGGGGCCTCGGCACGGCCGGGACGGCAGACCTGGTCCCGTACACCCTGCGCTGTCACTGAGGCTGCACGGGAACGGGGCCTCCCCTGGCTTCCTGCTCACAGGGTGCGTCAGCCGTCTCCGAGGGGCCCTGCACCCACGCTGGGAACAGAGCCGCCACTGTGATTCTTAGGATTAACCGTGTTCCTCATCCATCTTAGCAACTAAATCCTGTAATTCATGACATCAGCCACTGGTGTAGCGCTGGCCGACCTGCCTCCACAGAGGGATGTCCTCTCTGGGGTGCCCACCGCTGGGACTACCCTCCCGAGTTAACCTGCATGGTGGCCCTTTCCTATGCCCGCGTGGTAAACTGAGTCACGCGCCCGTGTTCCGGTCGGTTCCTGCACCCCAACTGTTTACATTATCGAGGGCTGTCAAAATGCTCCCTGAAGCCCCAGGCAGGTGCACATTTGCCAGTTCGTTCTTGCTTTCGGGGAGTTCAGTCCATGATCCCCAAATCCCAGAAAGCAGTACTGGCGGGGTGGTAAATATTAAATGGCTCCACTTACTAGGGGGTGGGGTCACCCTCCCAGAGACCCTGAAGGTCAGCTTGTAAACTGCCGCTCCAGAGAAAAACTCTGGCCACCCAAAACTTGGCCCTGGGCCAGTCTGGCTCCAAGGTGCCAACAGTATCCACGTTGGAATGAGGTCGTGGTAGGCGGGTAGGAGTTGGGAACTCCAGGGAAGGAGCCCATGTGCTGGTTTCGGGACTCAGACCTTCCGTCTTTGGGCACTAGGGAGCCATACAAGGTTGTAGAGCAAGATTTCAGATGCTGTCAGATCTGTCCCACGGAGATCACTGCCAGTGGCCGGCTGTGGGAGGGCAGGTGGAAAGAAGCAGTGCTCCGTCACGGCGGGGGGTGTGAATGGGGGGCTGTGGCGGGTGGGAGGAGGCCACCGATTCGGTTAGAGGGGTGATGGAACAAAGCCGTTACTCATTCCTTCATTCACCCATTCGTTCAGGGGGCAGTGACTCGGGGGTGGCGGGCGGGGTGATAGGAAGGGTGGTGAGGTGAGGTAGAAGGCAGAGCAATGGTCCGGCGCCCTGCAGCTGGTGGCTTGGGTCTCTCATCTAGATCTCAAGACAAGCGCGTCTGGCTTGTGAGGGGTAGCCGGGAGGCCGGGGTTCCTGGGACAGACGGGTGGGAAGAGAAGGTCCGATAGTTTGGGGGCCCGGGGAATGCCGGCAGTGCGCGGTGGGAACGCAGAATGGGGGTCAGAGGGGCTGGGAGGGTGGTGGGTGCGCTCTGCTCCGCACATCCATGACACGGGGCCGGTCCTTTACACCCCACTTTGCACACGGGGAAACTGAGGCACGGGGTGGTGAGGTAGCTTCCCAACAGCCAGCAAGTGGTGGAGCCTGGACTCAGACCCAGGCAGGCCGACCTCCCAGCCGGGGCTCCTGAGGCCACCCAGCGAGTGTCCCGTTGGCCCACACGTCACGGAGCTAGCGTTCGGCAGGGCCCCTCCGGGGGTCTTCTGCGGGCGGCCGTGCCCTGCTGCGTCCCAACTGCGTAGAATGGGCCCCTGAGACCTGCCGCCAGGGGTTTCCGGAACACCCATGGCTTCCCCAGGGGTGGTCCTAGGAACCGGGTCCTCGTGTCTCTGAATGCCAGCTCAGCTGTCAGCAGGGGGACAGTACCCGTCACGCAGGGCACGGGGATCAGATCAGCCCCTGACCCTGTGGCCCAGCACCCACTGAGGGGCTGGCTGCAGCCCTGGGAGGAGGGCGGGGGTCGCCGCAGGTCCCCGACTGGTCGGGCTCCCCGTCCCTCCTGGGTGTTCACGGGCAGCCTCTCCCCCCGCCACAGCTGGGGTGACGGCCCGCACCCTCTTGTCTCCGTGCAGGTCTATGAAATCCTGAAAAGAACAACGTGTACCAAAGCCAAGTACAGCATGGGTAAGGACATTTCTGGGGCCTGACATCAGTGCTGTCGTCCCGCCTCGGGGCCATGGTGGGGAGGGTGCGGTTTGGGAGTTTTTAGAGGGTTTTGAGGAAAGCCCATGTGACCGTTTCCGAAAGGAGAGCCGTCCGGACAGGAATGCAGGGTTGTTTTATGGGGTGTGGCTTCCCTGCCCTGAGGCCTGATTCTCTTGGGCGTGGGGCGAGTCCCCGCTGCTGGGGGCTGCGGGCTGGCCAGGGGCTGTTGGGGTTCCAGCAGGGGGATTGGCCCAAAGAAGCCCCCCTGGCCCCCTGCAGCCGGACTTGTTCATGGCGGAGGGCGGAAGGCTCCCACCAGCCAACGCAGCCCCACACCGGCCTCCCCGGAAGGTGCGCCCCTCACCATGCGCCTGGTTCCGGAACCTGCCCCAGAGTCACCCCCGCTGGGCTCCTTGGGGGCCCCCTGGGTACAGAACACCCCAGACCACAGACACGATGCCTGACTGAGTGAAGCTTGAGGAGGGAACTGCCCCCGGCCCGCTCACGGCCGCAGTCCCGGCCCACAGCGCGGTTGAATTTACTCACCTGGGCTGTTCCTGGCGGTTCCTCTCCTTGACCTGCGCCACGCCGGCCGGGCGCTGTGCTGCCGGTGCCATCCGTCACCCTGGACAAGCTTCTGGGGTCGCCAGGCTGTGGCTGGAGGGTCTGCATCTGGGGGCAGGAGCCGTGTAACTGCTTCCCAAGGAGGGACCATGGGGACGGGAGAGCAGCAGAAGTAGGAATGCTCAGCAGGTGGTGGCCGGACCAGCTCGGGTGGCAGAGGGGAGGGGGGTGAGCCCTCCAGAGTCAGGTGGACTTCGAGCCGGTGTGACTGACGACCCGTCATGGGGACACTCGTCCGTGCCTGAAGTTGCTAAGCTGTGCCTCAGTCAGGGAGTGGGGCCTCATCCAAGGGTCATGAGGAGTCCAGGAAAGCCCTCCCCACGGCCCAGCCCACCTTTGATAGAGTGGAAGTCTCCCCGGTCACCAGACAGGGGAGGAAGCATGGTCCTCATCCCAGAGCTCGGTCTCCGTGTAGGGCCCCTTCCCCAGAAACAGCTCCCGTGATCGCGGGAAGAGGGCCCAGACCACCCGCCAGCGGTGCTCCCTGGGTGGGCGCTCTGCGCGTTCCCACCACACGCCTGGGAGAGCTGGTTCCCAGCCCCTCTGTCACAGCAGATGGATGGGGGTCCTTCTCTGCACCCGCATGTCAGGGGGCACCTGGTCCAACAGGCCTACCGGCCTCCAGAGCATCCCCTCAGCAAGCCATGGTCTGTCCCCCCAGTTCTCAGGGCTTCCTGCCCCCAGCCGTCCGTATTCTGGGGGAGGAGACGGACAGCAAGTGACCAGACACAGCCGGTTGTGACTCCGCAGCTGCGGGGGGTGGGGACTGGGGGGTGGGTTTAGGCGCAGCGAGGGGCGAAGGCCGTGCCCAGGCAGCCCCTCGCGGAGAGCAGGCTAGGAACGGTGAGGAACCAGCGACCCCTTTCTTGTTGATGAACTCACCGGCGGGCCCCCACCTCTCCCTGCTCCGGAGTTCTAAGCGTCCCTCAGGTGCCCTGACCATTTCAGGTCAGTAATCGAGGACGTGGTCAGCTGTAAGTCCCCTTCCCTCATGTCCCTAAGTTGCTGAGTGTGGTCTGGCCAGGCCACTGCAAAACCGGGCCCACCCATGGCCTGGAACGTGTCTTGGGCCAGGCGGATGGCTCTGTGCCCAGCAGGGGGCTTCCGGGGCCCCTGCCCCCAGGCACAGCCAGGCTCTGCCCTCCCGTCCCAGGGCACAGTCTCCAGCGTTGGAGCCCGGGCACCCGGGTGGTTGTCTTTACAAAGTGCTCGGGGCACGACCGTGCGTTCACCCCGCCAACTGCAGTTTGATCCTTCCGGGCCCCTTGGCACGTAACTAATAGCCGATGTGTAAACAGGGCAAGGAGAGGGAAGAAAGAAGGACTCTGCCCTTTTAAGTAAAAGGCGAAAATGTGGTAAATACGGTAAGTGCCTCTGCCCCTCGCGGGGCCCGCAGGTCTCCCCTCGGCTTTTCCAATCAACCTCAAACCTCCAGCCTGATTCCGGCCGGGTGTGTGTTTCTGACACCGTCACCCGTGGTCTCCTCCTGATTCCGCTTCTCTAACCGCGGGACTCCGCCTCGGGTCTGCAGCCTGGCCCGCAGGCAGCCGGGGTAGCTGGTGAATGGCAGGTGTGGGGATTCCTCCTTCCTCCCGGACGTGACCTCCTCTGGGGGTTTCCTCGGTGTCACCCTCGTGCTGCCGACAGAGCTTGTTCCGGTGGTCTGGTCAGAGCCGGGGGGAAGCCCCCCAAAGGTGGCTGGGCGCTGTGTGGCGGTGCGGTTCGCTGGGACAATGTCCTTGGTGGCGGAGACGGAGCCGGGACGCCGTGATGACACGCGGCACCGCGGCCACGTGCCTGGTCCGTAACCCTCCCTCTGCCTTTATCTTTAAGGTATCACGAGCCTGCTGGCCAACGGCGTGTACTCCGCTGCCTACCCGCTACACGATGTAAGTGACCTTGACCTCCACCGGTCATCTCGCAGTCACGTGACTCCCCAGGCCCCAGGGGGTTCTCCTTGTCCTGTGGCCCCAGCTTCCTGCCCCGCCGAGTCGGGGCCGAGACGTGACGGGACCGTCTTTTCTTGCAGAACAGCCCCACCAGACACTTCTGTGGCAGAAACTGCCCGGCCTTATCTGAGCCCCTGGCTCGGCCTCCCGCCCCGCCGGGCTCTGCGTGTCCGTCTCTGCGGAGCAAGTGGCCAGCCTCCTGGGCGGAAGCTCCGAATCCCCCCGGGGATCCCCTGACAAATATAGCCCGTGGCCACGGCCGGCGTTGTCTTGCTGGTGGGGAGAGCGGGATGGCTCCTTGTTGTCTCTATGGCAACGGGGAGGAGAGTTCAGCGGGGCACTGGGAACAGCCATGCGGCCTGAGCCGTGTGGGAACCCCGGACAGAGGACCTCGAACTTTCCAAACGTGCATTTCTGCGAAGACTGGGATCCAAGAAGCAGGAGAGAGAGAGGGTGGGCCTCGGGGCCGGGGACCCAGATGCGAGTCCTGGCCACTCACTGCTCTGCAGACCTCAGTGGTCTGAGCCTCAGGTCCCCCTCCTGGGGGTTGGGAGCAGCACCCACCCTGTCCAGTGCCAGGGCCAATGTGTCTGGCAGGAGCTTTATCTCGTTTAATTTGGAGACTCAGAAAGGTTTAGTCACTTGCCCGAGGTCATGCCGCCCCTGGGGGGCAGCTAGGGCCGGAGGCCAGGCCCCGATCCTGGGCTCTGCCTCCTTCCCTGGTGGGACCACCACCTCGTCCTTCCCTGGAGGCCAGACGCGCCCCTCTCTTCCGCCTTCACTGCCTCGTTTGTCCAGCCATCCAGTCTGTCTGCAGTTTCGGCAGCCTGCCCCCACTGCACAGATGGGGAAGTCGAGGCCCGAGTTGCTGGGCCAGCCAGCCAAGGAGTGGAGCCCAGAGCCCAGGCCTTGGGTTCTTTCCAGGCAGATTGCAAACTTGGGGCATCTTGAGAGAAGACAGAACTTTACCTCCAGGAGTTTTCCATCCAATAGAGGGACACCCATGTCCTTTAATTCCAAAGCTGGTGCTCTTAGACAGACGGCGCACGGGGAAGGCGCACCCTCGGCCCGGTCAGTGGGACCCAAGTCCCAGGTGGGATCAGAGGCAGCCTTCTGTCCTTAGGAGTGTCAGCGAACCTCAGTATTGCCATCTGTGCAATGGGAGACTTGGGCTCGCTCACGTCTGTATGCAGTGGCGGTGCCGTTCACCATCCCTCCTGGGACACTTGAGAGTGAAGGGGGCACCATCTGGATGGGGCACCAGGGACACGGCACTGCGACCCCTCTGCAGAGTGGAGCGTGTGTTCACCCTGTTGTCACAGCTCTCCTGCCCCCGAAGCCAGTCCCAAGCCCTTGATGGGGTGCTTTTCCGGACGTGGCCTCTGGGTCGGGTGGGGACGGGGTACACGGGCTGCACTGAGAGGCTTGTGTCTAGGAGGGAGGCCGGGTCCACCTTCTGCGCTGGGTTTTGTCCCAGGGTCCTCTTAACCGAGTGTGCGAGGAGTTTGTCCCAGGCCCTTGGATACGAAGAGTGATCCTTTTCTCTTTCCACACAGGGAGACTACGAAGGTGAGAACGTGGAGTTCAATGACAGAAAAGTAAGTGGACCCAGAGGGAGAGGAGGTGTTCTGGCTGGGGCTGGAGGGCCCCTGGGCCGCAGGAGGGGCAGCAGGGCCACGGGGCCTCTGCTACCACATTTGAGGGAGAACGTCAGTGAACCCCGTGTGTCTGGCTAGTTGGCTGCCCTGATTCTCGGAAGTGCGGCGGCAGCGGTGGCGGGCCATGGCGGGTGCGGGTGAAAGGCTGTGTGCCCCAGAGGCTGCCTGGACCTGAGTCTCAGCCCAGGGGGTCGCCTCCAGGCGGCTCCGCTCACATTCAGTCCTGCGCCCGGCCCCGTGAGCGTGGGGACCACGGGGTCACCTGCATGGGGAGCCCCAGCCCCCAGCAGCACCTGGAGACACTGCTGGATGGTGTACCCCAGTGTTTCTCAAACTCTCGTGACCTGGAGCCCTTCTGAATGGGCAGAGTTGCTGAGCTAGAGTTCGTGAGCTGCGCTTTGGGAAGTGCCGAGTGGTTCCTGTTTTCTGCTGTGGGCGCCCCTGATCCAGCTCCCAGGAACCCCAGAAAGCTCGGGGCTCCCGCCCCATACACAGCTCCTGCCCTCCACACTCCGGAAGGTTCTGTGCCACTGTCCTACACGTGTACCCACGCCAGATACCAGCCTAGCTCCTCCCCTCCTGTCACCCTTCCCAGTTCCCCAAACAAGCTCAGCCTCCCCCCACTCAGGGGCAGCCCCGTGCCCAGCCACCCACCCCCAAGACGGGTCCTTCCAAGCTGGTGGGTAGAGGCCCTGCCCGTC
This sequence comes from Noctilio leporinus, assembly GCA_004026585.1. NCBI lineage: Eukaryota > Metazoa > Chordata > Mammalia > Chiroptera > Noctilionidae > Noctilio > Noctilio leporinus. The sequence goes on from PVIW01003959.1 coordinate 102,899, forward strand.
CTCGCAGGGGCTGGGAACCTTGGTACCGGAATGTTCTCCATGCCTGCCTCCCTCCAGCACCCCCCTCCACTTCTCCGAACCTTTGGTGCTTCGTACAACTTGCCCTCCCAGGAATCCAGCTGCAGAGGCTCTCGGAGTTAGCACAAAATGACGTCCTGGGTGATTGTTAGTGGAACGTCTGGCTCCGTCTGAGACCCCGTGACGGCCAGAACGTCCCCATCCCCTCCACAGGTCCGGGCCGGACAACCTGGGCCTCCACCCAGCCCCCCGCCCCCCACAGCTCCCCGTGCCCCTCCTGGCCAACGTGCGTCCTGCAGGTCCTGGCCCCTCCAGCCCAGCCACAGCACCGGGGTCCCCCAGCCCAGCTGCACCCCCTGCCTGCAGTGCTGCCCACCCTCTGCCCAGCCCCTCTTTGGTTTTATGTCCCAGCGGTGAACTCAAGGCCTGGCCCCGGAGGGCAGTCAGGGAGTATCAGATGGCTGGGTGGATGGATGGACAGACTAAAGGATAAAAGGGAGGGAGGATGCCCTGGACAGGTGTTTGTGTCCTAACGCAGAACCTTCGAGAACTTACTGTCCCACTGGGCCTCCCCTTCACCTGACCTGCCCGGACGTTTCGTGTTCCCAGCGAGAGAATCTGTGGCATCTGGTCAGTGGCAGGCACCCCAGGGCCTGAGCCCAGGGACAGGACTGAAAAGGGGATGCCAGGGCCCTGTCCTGTGCCGAGCTGCACACGAGAAGGCAGGCAGGGCCCTCGCTGTGGGAAGGGGCTCGGCCCTCCTTGAGCCCCTTCACCCCCTTTAGGTGTGGACGAAGTTTGCTCCCCCCCGGGCTGGACTGAGGGCCAGGGGGCACCGACCGTCTGTCCGTCCGGCCTCCCTCTTTGCCTCCCTCCTTCCTTCATCCATCCATCCGGCAGTTCCTCACACACCCCAGGCTTGGTCAAGGTGTCAGGGAGGCCACAGGCCAGACGAACCTGGCCTTCCTGGGGCCTCTGTTCTGGGGTGTGGGGTAGGGGGGCCGGTACACACGCAGCTGTTAAGAACGCTGGCGTTGGGCCCCGTGGGGGGCTGTGCAGCGGGAAGCAATGGCACGTTGAGCTGAGACCCCTCGGAGGGCTGGGTCCTGGGAGCCCCGGGTCACCGTGGCTGGAGCCGCCAGCTCCCCGCGTGCCCACCTGGGCCCCACCCCCTCCTGAGGCTGGGAGGCACCCTCAGGGCTGTGCCGATGGCAACGGGGTGACTGATGGCCTCTCCCTGGCAGAAGAAAGTTCTGCCGAGGTGAAGTGGCTTAGGTAGAAAGCCGGCTGTGCCCCGTTTGTCACAGCTGCCCGTGGGTGGTGGCCGTCCTGCTGTGGGCCGGGTGGGAGCAGGTTGGGAACACGGTGACCAGAGCGTGACCGGTCACGTCCGTGCACGGGTCTCCTGCTTCTCCCTCTGTGCCTCCCTTCCGGTCCAGTCTTCCTTCTCTCTGTCCCTCCGGGGTCTCCCTGCTGCGGCCTCCCTCTGTCCCAGGCACCTCCCAGCCTGTCTGGTACGAGTCAGGCAGACATGACTTCTGCCCTGGGGATGGCACTGCTGGGGTGGCGATGGCCATTTCGCTTTACCAAAGTGCCGCCCCGTCCTGTCCTGCGGGCCGTGCCACCCCCACCTGCAGACTGCACTGTGGGCTCTTGGTCCCTCCTAGGGACGGGCATGCTGCTGTTCCAGGGCCCCTCCCGTGTGTGAGCCCCACTGCCTTCCTCTGTCATTGGGTGTCCTTCCGTATCAAGGAGGCACCGGGGTTTGGAGGGGAGGGCCTGACCCAGCTCACCCACCCGGACTCAGTTAGGGTCTGCCGGGGACCACCCCAAGGGGCTAGGCTCAGAGAGGCTCTGTCCTGTGCGGAGCCCGGCGCCAACGGCTGAGGGCCGGCAGCCGGGAGGCCCACGCGTGCCGGTTCTTCTGGAAGCTGCGGAGCCCCACCTTGAGTCTGTCAGAACCTGGGGTCCGGATCACCCGCAGAAGGACTTGCGGTCCGAAGGCAGGGGCCCTTACAAAGATCACAGCGAGCGAAACCCAGGGCCCTGGCAGCAGGGTTCACGTGTAATGTGCCGAGACTGCGTCTTGCTCTTCTCGGGTCTTTCCCCGGCTGCGCAGAGGCGTGCGGGCTGGTGTGCGGGCCTGCGTCCTCCTGCGCGCTGCTTCTCGGGGCCGCGGAAGGAGCGAGGAAGCCAGGGAGCTCGCCAGGGGTCCATTCCTGGGGACCCCTGGCTCCCTGGTCTCAGGAAGCTGGGCCTGCCCCCAGAGCCTCTTACACATTTTTAGTGTTCACAGACGCACGTGAAGACATGGCTGCGCATAGACATGCAGTCATCAGGGAGGAGGGTGAGCGTGGGCGGCCACCCCAAGGAGCCGCCACTGGCGGACCCCACTTTACTCTCCCAGCTCTGCGGCTGGGAGCCCCGGATCAAGGTGCCGGCGAGCGGCATCCTGGGGAGCTCCCTCCCGGCACGTGACGGCCGCCTCCTCGCTGTGCCCTCCGTGGCCTGCCCCCCCGTGGCCTGCCCTCCCGTGGCCTGCCCTCCCGTGGCCTGCCCTCCCTGTGTGTGCGTGGGAAAGGAAGGCGGCGCCATCTCTCCTTCGGGGGAAACCAGGCCTACCACATCAAAACCCCGCTTTGGTGACCTCCTGGAGCCCTAATCACCTCCCTCAAGGGTCCCGTCTCCAAGTGCAGCCCCACTAGGGGTCATGGCTCCCACGCAACACTGGGCCCATAGCACCGAGGGCTGGGGTGATGCTGTAAGACGGTGAACATTTCCATGGGGCCACCGCGAAATCTCAGCCTAGGAGACCCCCCAAAGTGTTTTAATTAAACATAGGAGACAAACCCCCCCCAATTTTTTTTTTACTTAAAGAGTAAGAGAAAAGGACCCAAGGCAAGCAGCCTGCCCCTGCCCTGCAGAGATGGGGTACAGTCACAGAGGGCCCGGGGGGTCCCACCTCCCCACCAGCCAGCCCGCCACATGACCTTGGGCTGTGAAGGAAGGTCGGACCGGTACCAGTGACCCACATGCGTGGGCTTTTGTTCCTAAAACCAGCCGTCCCAACACACCTTCCCGCACTCCGCAGGAGTTGGTTCCAGGCTTCCTGTCTGTTGCTGTCATGACCGCCCCTGCCCAGAGCCCCGGGGGCATGGGCTCTGTGTGTGGGGGCTTCATTTATTTCACTCCGCGCACTAATCAGACGGCCATCCTGGGAGGCTAATCCGACGGCCATCCTGGGAGATGGATGTGAGCTCTTTACACCCCATGCGATGTTTTAAAAATCTTGCCACTTGTATTTCTTTGCTCCGAAGCCTGGTGGGTTCTGCGGTCGCGCCCAACGGTTCTGTGTGACGGGACGATCAGGAAAGCCAAGCCGGGGGAGGCTGCACAGGGTCAGGTCGTTGAGATTGATTGCGGAGCAGGTTCCCAGGGGTGAGGGTCCCAGGAAGGTGCCATCTGCACCTTCGCCTGGAAATGTCTGTCATGTTCTTGCTCAGGGAGCCCCCGCCCTTCACTGGCCTCCTGAGGCCACTGAGGGGGCTTCTCTGGGACCCAGTTTTTCCATGACCTTCTTCCCAACCAGACCGGGAGCTTGGGGCTCGGGGCTGTGTCTACGGAGGTGCCCGGCTCTTGGCCAACTCTCAGTTGAGTGACTGTTGAACGGGAGAACAGTGTTGTTACGAGCAGTGAGTGTTGGCTCTGTGTCCTGGGAAGGGACACATTCTCACCCACCCCCCACCGCCTTCTCTCCCCCAGCTCCTGTATGAAGAGTGGGCGAGCTACGGGGTCTTCTACAAGTACCAGCCCATCGACCTGGTCAGGTAAGCACGGGCCAGCCTGGCTCCTGGGCAGCAGCTGCCGCAGGCCAGTCCTGGGCGTCAGAGGGCTAAGTGTCCCCGTGTGATCTGACTGCACGGACGGTCCAGCACCTGGGAGCCCGTTGGAACTTGCAAAGCTGGCACGGAGCACACGTTCTCCCAGCAGGACCTGTGGCCTCCTCCACCCTCACCGCCTCCCCTAGCAGCGCAGCTGGGCCCCCAGCGGGGTTCTCGCATTGCTGCGTTGAAGGCAGAAAAGAGCTCCTTTCAAGTGGGTCCCCTCCCAGGGATGCTCTGTCCCGAGGGCAGCAGGGGCAAAGGACCAGATTAAGAAATGTGTGTCCCCTGGGGACATGTAGACCAGACCTCAGCCTGTGGAACTTCATTTAAACCTGTCACAGTGCCGGACATGTTGAGTGAGAGGAGTGGGGGTCCTCCTGGCACCTCCAGGCCTGAGTAAGTCCCAGGTCATGCCAATAGGACATGGCAGGGAACGGGCAGCCACCAGGGACATCCATTGCGCCCACCAGCATGGAGGCCACACCACCTCCCCAGGCAAGGGAGAAAGGGGGCACCCCCAGACCTGGTGGGCATCTCAGAGCCCCGCCCGCTCGCCACTTCTTGGGCCAGAGAGTCGGTGGCCCCAGGTTGGGCTGTCCCTTGCTGGGGGGGCCGGGGGGAAGGGAGGTGCCCCCCACAGGTGCAGGATGAGGGCAGCGCGTTGGCCTGGTTTTGCAGGAAGTACTTCGGGGAGAAGATCGGCCTGTACTTCGCCTGGCTGGGCGTGTACACCCAAATGCTCATCCCCGCCTCCGTGGTCGGGGTCATCGTCTTCCTGTACGGGTGCGCCACCGTCAATGACAACATCCCCAGGTAGGCGCGCGCCGTCCCAGAACACACGCAGCCCCTCGGCCTGCGGCCTCCGCCCTCCGCCCCCGTGCACAGGCGACAGGACACACGTGCCGACACGCATCCTCAGGCCGGGGGGCCCCGTTCGAGGGGTGTCGTCACCAGCCCCGGGGACACCCCACCCTGGGAGGCACTGGATTGTTGCCAGCAGACAGCGCACGTGCCCACCTCCTTCTCATGCTCCGAAGCTTCCGCCCTTTCAGTTCTCATCACTGAAAATTCACCACCTCCTTGTGAGGTGAGGAAGTGGGACAGATGACGGACGGAGGCCTCAGGTCGGGGACCCAGCCTGCGGGTCTCTCCGCCTTGTCCCGGGCTCTGGGCAGTGGGTCCGGACGGCAGACCAGGCCTGTGGACGCAGCGCCCACGCTCCTGCGGGCAGCAAGGGGCAGGGCAGGCACGGGGCCCCGGGAAGCAGGCCCAGACTCTGGAGCCAGCCCGGCCTTCTGTGGGGGTGTCAGTCTCCCCACATGACCGCCAGAACGTGGGTCAAGTCGCAGGAGCTGGGAGGACACGGCCTGTCCTTTGTAGTTGTTCCCTGGACCTGCCAGCCCTGACCCCGAGGTAACCGTGCGTGATCGAGGACCATCGGCCGATGTGCCCACGGGCAAGCCCGGGCGGAGAAGCGTGGGTGCCGCTGGCCCTGCCTCAGGGGAAGCCCTGAGAAGTCCGCTCAGCTCCCTCGCCCGCGGCTGCAGCCCGGACGACCCGTCCGCCCTGCGGGTCAGAAACCAGCCTGTGCGTCCGTACCTGACGAGGAGACTGGCTGGTCGGGACCTGCCGTGCAGGCGGCCCGTACCCGGGAACCTTCCGTGTGAATAATGTTTGAGTACATGAATAACACCTCAAGTATTTCCACCCACCCAGAGTCAAGCGTTGAAGGAATCTGGCTAATGTCCCCTCCGGGGTTATTTTGGGCACAGGCGGGAGAAGGCTTGTCCTTCTCTTTGCTAATGTGACATGAGGTCACTTTGGGTGGGACTGCGGCAAGGATGACAGTGGCCCAGGCATGGTGGGGATGGGAGGCCAAAGCCGCAACGGGCATGGGTGGCAGGGTGGGGAGCCCTCGTGGTGCCCATGTGGCTGCAGGGGGCTTCCCTCGCCACCCCCCCCAGCGGGCTGCAGAGCCGGCGACCTCAGCCAAGGGGCTCGGCCCAGAGAGACGTGGACTCCCCAGGCAGGGGGCCGCCACTTCCTGGGGTACACGACACTTCCTGGGGAGTCCTGAGGCCACCAGACCTCAGCCTCCCCCCGGGAGAGGGGTGTCATTCCCCCAGGAGCCTGACCCGCCCTCCACCCACTCCAGGGAACAGCCCATCCGTTCCTTGTCTTTATTTTGGTTGAAGGTGGTGAAGGGAGAGGCAGAGGGTTAAAACTGGCAGAAAACAGGGTTTTGTCTGGCTGGCTTTCTCGCGGGCAGGGAGGAGGGTGGCGGCAGCCCTGGGGCTCAGAGGCCGAGGCGCAGGCCCCAGCCCTCCCCGTCCTGCCCCTCACCCCGGTGCGTGCACATGGATACACACGTGTGCTCATGTGCACAGTTCCCGGGAGCTCCGGGCCAGCAGCCTTGCCCGCCATCCACATGCACAGTGTTTAACAAGCAACTGAAAGGGCGGAACTGGCCGGAATGCCCGCCGGGCTGGGAACAGGAGCCCCCATGGCCGGTCAGCAGACATTGAATAAACCTTGGCCGTTGCAGGCCAGCCACGATTCCGTGCATAAAACCGTGCATCAGAAATAAAAATAAAACCCCGGCCCCACCCCCCCACAGCCTTCTCCTGGGAAACTGTCGCTGGGAGTGAGCCCTCCTGCTGCACCCTTATAGCCCGACTCCATCCCAGTCCGCAAGGCCCGGCCCCTCCCCTGGTCTCCCGAAGGAGAAACTGTCTGAGGTCCAAGGGCCTGGCCTGGGGCACTGCGGGGAGGGTGTCTGCTGGTCTCCACCGAAGTCCTCCTGCCGCCTCTGAGCAGCAGATACAGAGCCAGGGCTCAGTTCCCACTCTGCTGTGTGGCCCCGAGCTAGTGACTCACCCTCTCTGGGCCTGTGTCCTCACCTGTGAGGAGGGGATTTCAAGTCCCAAAGCTCTTCCAGGCCAGGTGTGGCCTTCTGCTCACACAGCCGGTGGCCTTCCACGGTGGTGGATTTGGGGGTTTGCAGGACAGAGTCCTAGTGTTGCAGGGGAGGAAAGCTGTGGGGTTCATGCAGCCCCCCTCTCCTGGAAATCCCATCTGCTCAGCAGAACAAGAGCCTGTGTGACCAGCACCCACCCCCTGTCCCACGCGGGCTTCCCGAGGGAGCCCAGGTGCTGGCAGGGTGTAGGAGTCGTCCCGACCCCTACAGCTAGCCGAAGCCTCACCCACCCCACCGCGCCCCAACCAGGACGGAGCGAGACCTGCATGGTGCCCAGCACACGGCGAGGGCTCAGGAAGGCCCTTGTGGCTTTGCCTAATTCTCTTGCAGTTTCGGGCCTGTAGCAGCACTTGCTGTTAGCACATTAGCACACACAGCCCTTAGCACCCCGTTACCAGAGAGGGGCCAGCCAGGGCCCTCGGCTTCCCTCGGGGTGGCTCCAGCTCAGCCAGTGGCCGCTGCAGCCCCAGGGCCTGCCCAGCCCCGCGGCAGTTCTCGGTGGGCCCACGCCTCGGGTGACCACAGCAGTTGCAGGACCATCGTTCAAAAGTTGTAAAGGGCCTTAGGGCTGTACAGCCAAGCAGGAAACCCAGGGCGCCTGGAGCTGGCCCTGGACCAGGGGAGGTGGTGGCACTGGCTGGCGTGCCTGACCCGAGTCCACCGTGGGGGACACCCAGGGGCTTCCGCCCACCCCAGGAGGTGTGCGGTCCCTGCACTCCCCGCCCCGGACTCTCAGGAGCCCCCTCTCCCCCAGCATGGAGATGTGTGACGAGTCGCAGAACATCACCATGTGCCCGCTGTGCGACAAGACCTGCAGCTACTGGAAGATGAGCTCCGCCTGCGCCACCGCCCGGGCCAGCCACCTCTTCGACAACCCGGCCACCGTCTTCTTCTCCGTCTTCATGGCGCTCTGGGGTAAGCAGAGCCCCCCACCCCAGCCGCTGGGCCGGGGCCGGGCGGCAGAGCCCTCGTTTCCTTCCTGGGAGAATCCACAGGCAGCGTGTGCCGGGGGGAACAACGGGGTGGCATGGAGGTAACCCCATTTATTGGTGGTTCCCAGGGCCCCTGCAGCCGGGAGCCCCCCATCCTGAGGCAGGGGCTTTGCTCTGAGAAACAGACCTCTTTCTATGGACACAGAACAGGGAGGACCTGGGGCTCTGCATCCCTCCCTGGCCTCAGCCAACCCTGGGGCATGCGTCCCGTTAGATCCTTGCAGTGACCCTGTAGGTTCCGTGGGCCCCTTTCAGAGGTGAGGAAGCCAAGGACCCTGGGAGGCCCCTGCGGGGCCTGGGGTCACTGAGTTCCGCAGTGGCCAAGCCGTGGATTGAAATGTCAGGTCCAGCAACTGACCCCCATCTCCCTGAGAAGAGCTTGCTCCACTGCCCCCCTCCCTGATCTGGGCCCAGGGAGCCCAGGGAGGCCCCTGGGTGCTTTGCCTAAGCTGGCAGGCCCAGCTGGAGGTCCGCATGGTGGAGGGCTCTGTTCATGTTCTCCCATGAGGACCCGGAGAGGTTAAGGGACTTGCCCAAGGTCACACAGCTAACAGATTCATAACAGATTCATAACTGACACAGCAGATCCATGCCCCGGTCACACCTCTCCACCCAGACTCCTCCGGGCCCTGTTCCGCATCCTCCTGGGGGACAGAGATGCACCCCGAGTGGGCGGCGAGGGGCACCAGGCTGCTCAGGCAGCCGGCACCACGGGAACACGATGAAGTTCATTATGCCCAGTGCGCCACCCATGCCACGCAGCCAGTAGGCTCCTGTCACGCTGCTTTACTAAGCACCTACTATGTGCAGAGTGGCGTCACTTCACACCCTAGAAGGTGCTGGCTGGGCCTTACCAACAGCCCCATCCTTGAGAAAAAGTAGATGGTTCCTCCCTGCGCCCCACGCCTCCTCCAGCATCACTTCCACCTGTCCGTCCAACTGTCAAATGCAAGCTCAGGACACATTCCCCTTCGGGGGGAAGTTAACAAAAAGCCGACCACCCGCATGAAGCACTGACTTGAGGAAAAAGGAGGTTATTACACATCAGGACCGAAGCCAAAGGAAAGAGCATGCTGGGCTGAGAGGTGTGTGCCTGCCGGGCTGCCCTGCAGAGGAAGGGGGACAGCCCCTCTGTCCTCAGGCCTTTTTCACCCGCTGTCAGGCGTCATTAGCAGAGCTCACGCCATGCATTGTCCTCTCAGGGATGAGCTCCCCACTGGTGTTCCGTCACCCACCGCGTCCGTTCTTTCTCGGCCTGTAGCTGCTAACATTTCTGTGAACAGTGACAGACAGCAGCTCCAAACCTGTCGGTGCCGGGAGGGGAACGGCCGTGTCCCCAGAGGGATGGCCTTCAGCGGCTGTTTGAATCTCTCGTCCTCTCCGCAGTGGGGTCCGGCTTCCCCCGGGGCCTGGCACTCTGGTCCCTGCTGCCTGGAATGTATGACATTTCAAAACCTCAAATAAGGTGTCACAGGAAGCAACTGGGAGCCCCACTGAGCCGCCCCCTGGGATCAACTGTCTGAAATTATGGCCTAATAATGGGTTTCAAGCGTTTGTCAGTTTCCTGCAGGACAAAGGAGGTTGTTGAATTTGAGGGCGGCTGCTGGGAGCCGGAGAGGGACGGTCCCAGCTTCAGGGACATGCAGAGGCACCACTGAAACCTTTGCCTGGGGCCTGAGTGGACAGTGGCCTGGCTGGGTCACACTGGGCTAGGAAGGAACCTGCAGGTGCCACGCTGTGATTTTCTGCTGGAATTAAAAGGCCAGTGCTGGGTTCATGAGCCGGTGCATCTTCGGGGGACAAATAAGGGGGCTGGTGACTCTGAGACAAGGACAGGCCAGAGGCCTTCGTGCCTGAGCCGGGCCCTCGGTGCGTGACAGGTGGGACCGGCTCTGCCCCTGCAGTTCACCGGGAGGTGCGACCTGAGAAAAGGGTGAGCGTCGAGTAAGCATTGGACTGCTGGGAGCCGCCGGGCCTGAAGCTGCCTCTGTCCTCAGGGGGCTGCATGTTGAGGAGGACGTGGCCCCTGCCTGGATGGCGTCCCAGTGACTGAGCCCCACACCTGCCCTCAGGGCCCAGAGGAGTGGGAGGCAAGACCCCGGCCCCTAGGCACTCGGGCCCCACCAGGGGTTCGGGCCGGTGGAGAGGCTCAGATGATCCCACCGGAACAGGGGACGGCTGGAAGGCCGAGCCCAGGGCACCTGCAAGGTCATGTCAACGTCACAGTGGCAGCGGTCAGGGAGGGGCTCAGGAGAAGCCCACCTGTGTCCCACCCGCACGAAGGGCCACTGGACATGGGGCAGGGGTTGCAATGGAAGGCAGTGGGGACCCCATGAGCCAGAGCGGTCCCAGAAGGAGTGAGTTCCTTTCTGACACTGCAGAAGATGACCGGAGGCTTCCTGGAGGAGGTGGCATTTGAACTATGTTTAGTCAGTTAGGGGCACAAAACAGGGATGCCACTCAGCAGCCAGACCACCTGTGTGCGTGTACAGCTTGAGTGAGTGGCCTTGGCCCACCCCTCATGCTTTCTGACCACAGGCCCTCCACCTGTGACCTGGGGGTCCCCAACATCTACAGGACAGTTAGGAGCCCAGGCTGCGGGACCAACCTGCCTGGCCCCTCACCAGCTGGATGAGTAACCTTGGCGAGGACTAGATTTCTCTGTGCCTCCGTTTCTTTATCTGTAAAATGGAAACGCGGCCGGCTCTGCCGCAGGGTTGAGGGCTGGCGGAGCGGGTTGCTGTGCAGTTCCTGGTCCAGCACGTGGCTGCCCTCCCTCACCACGTGCTGCAGCGGAGGAGCGAGCCTTTGAGTCACCCAGGGTTTCGGGGCTCCCCAGCCCCTGACTTCTGGCTCCCCCCTGCCTGCAGCCGCCACCTTCATGGAGCACTGGAAGCGGAAACAGATGCGGCTCAACTACCGCTGGGACCTCACGGGCTTCGAGGAGGAGGAGGTGAGTGGGAAGCACCCCCTTCACGTGCTCCCCTGCCCCCCATCCCTTAACCTCCCGGGGACTCGTGTGGAAGCCCGAGGTCCCGACACCCAGGCGAGGCCGCTCCCTGGCCCCGCTTCTTCGTGGGTTCAAGTCCCTGGCAGTGGACTCACCCACGGTTGCCAGGGCGACGGCTGATGTCATCCGCGTGTTTCTGATCTCCCAGCTCACAGGGACGGCCGCCCTCCAGCACGGTCAGGAGGCCTCGCTGCGCTGACCTCGTCGCATCTGGGGCAGGCGGCGGGTCGGGGAGGGAATGGCCACCACCCACTAGGGCAGGTCCCCCAAAATGGCTGGGAGCCTTTGTCCCGATGCCAAAGCCGTGCCCCTCCGAGCCAGTGACCGGGCAGCACCGGGTACGGGAGCAGAGCCTCTCCTAGTGGATGGAAAACCAGCCGCCTGCAGCTCCCGTCCCCGACTGGGCAGCTCCAGCAACATCTCCTGTGGGACGAGTGGGGACGAGGAGGGAGAGGTCCCCAAAGTCCCCACAGCTGGCTGCACACAGAGACGGCAGGTGTGGCCATGCTGCTCGCCACTCGGTTCCATCAAGTGCCGGCCCCTTTTTAAAAGAGGATGCTCTCCTGCATGTTCGCTATAGTGAGAACATCCCTCCCCTTGAGTTTGTCACATTTCCCCACACCACGTGACCTCTCCTGAGACGGGCTTTGCCCCCCACGCTCCCAGCACCAAATCCGGTGCCGTCAGAGGAGCCGGGCGCAGGCTCTGTGCCGACTGGCCTGTCAGTGGCCGAGGGGACTGGACTCTGCTGGGAGGGGCTCGGTGCTCGGTGGTGGCAGCTGGGACCTCGGAGGGCCAGGCTGCTGGTTCCGTCCTGATCCGGCCCTGCCCAGGCTGTGTGACCTGGGGCCAGTTGCTTGACCTCTCTGTGCCCCACGTCACTTCTCCAATGCAGACCGTGAGCAGTCCTCCCTCAGGAGAGTTGGAGGGGGTTCTCGGTGGGTCAGGAGGCGGGGTGCACTTAGAGCAGGGAGGGCCCCGCACCAGTCAGTGCCCCGGGACGGTCACACGCCAGCTGCCTCTGGGCTCAGCCCTCTGCCGCAGGGGGTCACAGGGTCCTGTTTCACCCACGGTGACACCAAGACCCACGTGGCTTGTTCTCGGACTCACGGCTCTTCTGGGTGAGCCAGGCATGGAGCCCGCCCGGCCCCCGTGGCCAAGTCTGGGTCAGCAGCTCCAGGCGGGCTCTTCCCTTGTTGCAGAAAGTGAGGACAATGCCAATACAAACAGCCATTTTATTTTAGAATATTTAGAACGTATGTCCCTTTCGGGGTGTCCCATGGCTGGGGAAAACTGGGGGGAGGGGCCCATCCCTTTGTTCAGTCCCCGGGGGTCCATCCTGGGAGCTCTGCACCCTGCCTTTAGCACGTGACTTTGGGGTGGCACCAGGCCCAAGGGGACTGAATGAGGTCCCCAAGGAGAGTCTCCCCAGCATCCTGTCTCTGGAGTCTGGGCCCGGGTGTTGGCTCTGGGAGCGGAGGGAGCTTGCGTCCCCTCTCGGAGCCCTTGTGCCCTTGCTGGAGGCCAAGGCAGTGTGTCCAGCACTGGCCTGGGGGTTTCCAAGCTCCCTCAAGCTATCAAGGCCACCTTGGAGGGGGTCACACTAAGGTAGCCACGCCCCCAGGGCTCCGGGTCTGCCAGGTCCGTCCTGGTTGCTGAGAAAGTCTTTTTAGGGGATGTGACCTCTTTCTTAACAAGCAAGTAATGCAACCTTTCTGTTTTTCGTTTTCACGTTTCTGGTGCCCTGAAGGAGGCAGTTAAGGTTTGGAAATTTTTGTCCCTCCTCTCTCTCCGCATAGCCTGTCTCCCGGGAGTGGGACCTTCCCGCGGGCACCTCGCCCACCGCGCTCTCTACCTTCAGCTGCTCCACCGCCAGCCGGGTCTCCGCTTCGCCCGCCCTCGGGCCTCCCCTAACCCCGTTCTTCCATTCCAGTGCCTCTCGCTGACCTGCTCTGAGCTCCCGCAAGGCCCGCGCCTCTGGTCTGCCCGCGCTTGCTGACACTGCCGTCCTTCCGCCCCCGAGGCTCCTGATGGGACATTCTCGGGGCCAGTTCATGGCTGGGTGTCCACAGTGGGAAGGGGGGCCGCAGGGCACACGCAGGCCTGCCTCAGCTCACGGAGCCAGGTTCCGTGGCCCTTCCAAGGGGCTGGGGTTCTGAACAAGGGGGGAGTCCTGGCCAGACTGTGTGCGGCAGGTTGTTCACTGGAAATGGTACAAGCAGCCAGCTGTGAACTGGCCCCGACGGGTGCCCAGGGCGCATGTGTGGGCTGGGTATGCCATGTGCACCCCTCGTCACTAACCAGGCCCCTCTCTCTCCCAGGGCCACCCCAGAGCCGAGTATGAAGCTCGAGTCTTGCAGAAGTCACTTAGAAAGGAGTCCAAGCACAAAGAGGTATGGTGGTGCCCGCTGCTGGTGGCTTCCCCGGCAGTGACACGCTATGTTCATCCGCCATGTGGGCCAGGGCTCAGCAAACGCTGTGTCCACCTGCAGTGAGGACCAGGGCTCAGCAAACACTGTGTATCCATCCACAGTGAGGACCAGGGCTCAGCAAACACTGTGTGTCCATCCGCAGGGAGGACCAGGGCTCAGCAAACACTGTGTCCACCTGCAGTGAGGACCAGGGCTCAGCAAACACTGTGTGTCCATCCACAGTGAGGACCAGGGCTCAGCAAACACTGTGTCCATCCGCAGTGAGGACCAGGGCTCAGCAAACGCTGTGTCCATCCGCAGTGAGGACCAGGGCTCAGCTAACGCTGTGTGTTCATCCACCATGTGGGCCAGGGCTCAGCAAACACTGTGTGTCCATCCACAGTGAGGACCAGGGCTCAGCAAACACTGTGTGTCCATCCACAGTGAGGACCAGGGCTCAGCAAATGCTGTGTGTCCATCCGCAGTGAGGACCAGGGCTCAGCAAACACTGTGTCCATCTGCAGTGAGGACAGGAAGCCAGCCTCCAGACCAGGACCAGACAGCAAATACAGACTCTGCTGGACTCCGTCCCAACGCTCAGTGCTGCTGTTGGGCTGGAAGGCAGCCGTAGGCAACAGTAAACAGCTGGCCTGGCGTGTTCCAATAACACTTTATCTGTAAAAGCAAGAAGGAGGCAGATTTGGCCGTAGACCAGACTTTGTCCAACCCACTCTAGCGCCACCTTCTTGCGTGTCCTGAGCGTGAGCTCAGACTTGAGCCAACGCTGAACATCAAGAACCAGGTAGCTTTGCGTCTCCTCCCCAGGACATGACATTCTTTGCGCCTGCCCGCCCGCCCGCCGTGTTCTGCGCTAAGGATGACACGAGGGTTTGCCCCCTGAGCCGGCCTTTCTCTGGCCACTGTAAGAGTGAGGACGGGCAGTGTTGTTTCACTGCTATTCTTGAGGCCAGCGTCTTTCTGTAACCAATGCCTTTCTTTCTCCCCACACCTGTCACTCAAGTTGGCGGCTTGAACCCGTACCCGCCTCTAGCGGGGTCTGGCCGTCTTTTCACGGAGCGGGTTGCACGGGGTCCAGGCCCTAGTTGGCGTCCTGACGGGCAGGTCGGCATCCCTGCTGGAAGGACAGGGCTGTGGAGGAGCGCCTGTCCCTCGCCAGTGTTTGCTGTCCCCTTTGCACACGGCCTCTGGGGCTGGTTGGGACGATGCCCTGGGTTTACCTTGTGGCTATGACCCCTCCCGGGCCCGTTTCCCCTCCTGAAGCCGCGGGCTCGTGGTGGCATCCTCAGGTCCCCGAGAGTGTTTAGATGTGTGGCCCCAGGACAGTCTGCCCCAGGGCTTCACGTGGCTCCGAGTGTGAGTGTGGCAGGGTGCTGCACCCCTCATAGGGGATAAGGCTTCGTGGAATGTCATTGCACTGGAAACGAGGGGCTTCATGACTCCCAAGAGGGGGCTGGGGGGCTGGGCCGGAGACCACAGCCTCTCCCCGTCGGGGCTTTGCCCCGAGAGCAGCAAGATACAGGGGTCGCATTCGCAGGCTGTGCTGGGACCCCAGGCCCCGTCCACCGCAGGAGGGTCACGCCCCGTCTTCTCTCCTACATTTTGTTGGCTCCCGGGGGCTACTGGATGGCTTTCACTGCCCCCCCTGGGGAAAAATCATTTGGAATAGACCACCCACCCGCGCAGCTCTGGCTGTGGCTTCCTTCCTTCGTGTGGGCCTCCCAGTCTCCGCACCCGGTGTCTGCATACACGAGCCCTCAGGTCCGTGAGGGGCCTTTCGGAGCCTGCGGGGTCCCGGTCCCCTCCCCCCCGCACTGCGGCCTTTCTGCAGGACGCGGTCTCCGCCAGGTCCCCCTGGTGTAGAGCGCCCAGGAGCCGGGCCAGCCTGGCAGCAAGCGCACCGAGGGGCGGCGGTGGCCCGGGGTGCGCCTCACCCCGCGGTGCTCTCTTGTTCCCTCCCCGCCCCCCCCAGAAGCACCGGAACATTCCAGAAGAGTCCACAAACAAATGGAAGCAGAGGGTTAAGACAGCCATGGCGGGGGTGAAATTGGTACTTTCCTGTCTTGGGGCGATGCCACTCCTGACCGTTTGGGTTTTCCTCAACAGACTCTGGCTGTCGCGCTGAGTTTTTTGTTAGTTTTTTTTTTATTTTAAACATTCACAACCACGCTTCTGCGCCTTCCAGCCGCACCCCTCGAGCTGGGGAGACGTCACTGCATGGCGGCGGGTTGTGGGGTGGGCAGCTCGGGAACGGTGCTGTCACCACCGCTTGCCACCCGGTCTCAGTCCCTGTTACCTCGCCTGTCGCCCGCCCTGGGCAGCCTTTGACCAAACACTCGCCTTCTCCCCTGAAGAGCCCAGCTGGTTCTGGAAGCATCCAGCTCAGGGACGTGCTGCTGGAGGTTCCCCCAGACCGGGAGAACCCGGAGCCCGGGCCCAGCCTCTGACCGTGTGTGTGTGTGTGTGTGTGTGTGTGTGTGTGTGTGTGGTGGGCGGGTTTCAACTCGCTCCGCACAGGGAAAATAACTGTTATGGTCCGGGCGGCAGAGGGCAGGACACCTTAGATCTTCCCGCTGTAGAAGGGTGCCTTTCTGCCAAAGGAATGGGTTCCTGACGCAGGCTTCTCCCGCCCCGGGTCCGATGGTCTGAGTTAGGAGGGGGCTCACTTGCATCCCTGTCATCCTCCCGCAGAGGAGCCCCGCTGTCCAACACCTGTAGCTGCTGTGATCACAGGATGTCATTTTCCTGGGATGAGGGTCCTACCGCTTCTTTGGGCACCAGGTGCCTTCTCATCACCTGCCCATGTTTCCTTAAGGTGTTTCTAAGGGTTTCTGTTGTCCGTGTCCACGCACACACGTGTCCACACGTGCACGCACTCACACCCTGCTCCCCACCGTGGTGGCTCCCGAGGGTGACCCCGCGCTCTCTCCTGTTGCAGACAGACAAGGTGAAGCTGACCTGGAAGGACCGGTTCCCAGCCTACTTCACCAACCTGGTGTCCATTGTCTTCATGGTAAGTGCCAGAAGGCTGAGCGGGAGGGCAGCAGGGAACCCCTCCCCAGCCTGGGAGCTGAAGTCACCGGGGCAGGTGGGTTCATGGGGGATGGCGGCGCCCTAAGAAGGGCAGACAACCGAGGTTCCCCAGCGCCCCCAAGGGGGCCCTGCATGCCCTGGGGTCTGTGAGGGGGCGTCGTGGGGTCCCTGATGCACGCCTTGGAGGAACACGTCAGTGACGGGCCTGTCGAAGCCAGACTTCATAGACAGTGTTTAAGACAACAGTGGGGCCGTTTGAAAGAAAACAGCTAAATATTGACAAATAATGCTCAGAAGGTCAGACATCAGCGCCGTGGCTGCAGGGGATGCATCAGCCACACCAGCTCGCTGCGGGGGTTTTAGTCCCTCGCTGACGGGCCTCGGCCTGGAGGCTCTGTCCCTGGCCGGCTGTGCCTTCCCCAAGAGGCCAGGGCCACCTGTGGTCTTGCTGAGTCACCCTGCGGGCCAGCCGTCCTGGCTGCATCACCGCCACCCCCAGAGGGGCCTCTGGCGGGAGACGGGGATTTTCCGAGGGAAGCCCTGGTTCCCAGGGCCGGCTGGCGGGAGCGGCACCGGGACGAGGGCCGCCCCTTCCTCAGGGTGTGATGTGGCCGTGGGCGTTTTCTTGGGCAGGGTGTGGCCACCCTTTAGTCAGAAGCAGTTACAGGCCCGAAGTTCAAAATAAGAGCTTCCCTAGGAGACGTGGGACGTCTGCGGTGGCCCTGCCGGGAGAGCCGTCCCCAGCCCTTCCACGCCCCGTCCCCAGGCCCTCCAAGACGTCCTAGCAGGGGCCCGCCCTCCGCACCCTTAACGGGAGGGAACGTGCCAGGACACACCACACAGCAGGGAGCGGAAAGAGGGCGCAGCCGCACCCCACGGCATGTCCCTGGGGCTGGGACTTGCAGGTGGCCTTCCCCCCGGGGCAGGACAGGGAGAGCGCGGACTCCCAGGCTGAGATGGGTCTGAGGAAAAGCCACCCAGGCGACAGACAGCCGCACACAGGACACACCTGCCATCCCCGCCAGCTCCCACCCTTCTCTCAGGCAACCGCCAGCCCGAGTTTGACGGCTTGTCCCAGCCCATCCATGGGTTTGACCAGAGGAGGGGTCTCACCCCTGGGGACAAGCCCGAAGGGTGTGGTGGCTCCAGGGAGGTTGAGAGAAGGGGCCCACGGGCCAACAGCACCGACACCCGGACTCCAACCAGCACCACGTGCCCCCTTTCAACAGCCCGGCCCCCGAGAGAGTCCCTGCTCCGCTCAGCCACCGGGCTGGGGGGGGAGCCCCTGCCCTCCGTCCACCCGCCGTCGCACAGCCAGAGCTGGCCAGTGCCAGTGTGCGGGCTGGGTGGCCCTGCTGACCACTGGTCATCCTCTTCTGCAGAACAGAGGCAGGTCCCTCGCTGGTGTCTGGGGAGTGAGGGCCACAGAGCCTCTGGTGTGTGGTGGGTGACAACAAATGGCCACTTCCGTTTGGAAGCTGAAGGGTCCGGCGAGAGCTGGGCTGGGGGAGCCCAGCGGGGGGCCCGGTGAGACCCAGGTGGCCCTGCCAAGGCATCCCCGCCTCTCCCCGCAGATAGCGGTGACCTTCGCCATCGTCCTCGGCGTCATCATCTACAGAATCTCCACAGCCGCCGCCTTGGCCATGAATTCCTCCCCGTCCGTGCGGTCCAACATCCGGGTCACGGTCACGGCCACCGCGGTCATCATCAACCTGGTGGTCATCATCCTTCTGGACGAGGTGTACGGCTGCATAGCCCTGTGGCTCACCAAGATCGGTGAGTGTCCCTCCCCGTGGCCGCGGCCCCGACCGAGGGCTGGAGCCCGGCAGCCTCCGCCGGGCCCTGGGCCACGACCGCAGCAGCCCGTGTCTCTCCCCCGCAGAGGTGCCCAAGACGGAGAAGAGCTTCGAGGATCGGCTCATCTTCAAGGCTTTCCTGCTCAAGTTCGTCAACTCCTACACCCCCATCTTCTACGTGGCCTTCTTCAAGGGCCGGTAGGGACCTCTTGGCTGTGGAGGGGTGGCAGGGGAGCGCCTTGTCCCTTGTCCTGGGACAGAGCGGTCGGTGTTGTTCTCACGGCTGCCGAGTCCTGGTTGCTGCAGGGGTGCCAGGCAGCAGGGACCCCAGGGAGCAGGGACCCCGGGCAGCAGGGACCCAGGCAGTGGGCTCCAGGAGCTCCCACCGTGGGCTGGGATGACTCGAGGGGGTGAGGGCCATGGGAGAAGGTGGAAAAAGCACAGCCACTGGCCAGCCCGATGTCCCAGGCCGGCGAAGGCTGAACCCCATGCCTGGACCTTTCAGAGTCATCCCGGGCTCAGAGGTGCCTGTGGCCCCCCACCTGACTCCCCACCCCCGCCTGCTGGGGCCAGCAGCTCTGACCCCAAACCCCTCCCGTAGGCCCTTTCCTCAGCATCCTGTCATTTCCAAGGCCCAAGGCTGCCCTCCCACCCCGGGGTCCCAGAGACTGGCCGGGGGTCCAGGCCCCCAAAAGCATCCGTGACCATGGAAGGCCCCCATGAGGCCCCCCAAAGGCGCCCCACCCTACACAGCAGAGAGGCAGCCGCAGGTCCACCCTCGGCCCAGCCTGCCCAGGCCCCTGGGGGGTCTGCGGTCCTGCTGCGGCGGGTGGTCTGCACTCCGGCAGTTTGGCCTTCATCCCCTCCTGGGCTCCCTCCTCCTGCACACCCCCCACTCTGCTACCTGTTTCCCGTTCTGTTTCTTATGCCACGTGGGTTTGGCATCACATGAGCTCGGCCAACAGAAAACCTCGACTTTTAGCCGCTGAGACAGGCAGGAGGAGCCTGTTTGCACAACTTCAGGACCCAGCTCAGCTCACCCCCCACCCCAGGGCCTCCCGCCCCCCACCCCAGGGCCTCCCGAGTCGGGTCTCTGCCTTCTAACCGCCTCGTGTCCGCCGCAGGTTCGTGGGACGCCCGGGAGACTACGTCTACATCTTCCGGTCCTTCCGCATGGAAGAGGTGAGGTTCCCGGCCCCGCTGGGCTTCCAGTTCCGTCCACACGGCACACGGGGCCATCGGTCTGCACCGGCGGCAGCTCCCTTCCTTCCCGCGGGCTCCGGTCCTCGGAGGGCGGCCGGGCCCCGCAGTGCTAGGTGTGGCCGCACCAGGTTACTTTCCCTGGTGCTGTTGGACCTTGCGTGTTTTCCTCTTGGGCCGCAACAAGAGGAAAAAAACTAAATTCTGCTGTACTTTGTTAACTTCTCTTCCCTGCAACGCCATGCTGGTGGCTTTCGACTTCTGATCGGTGCCCTGGCCACTTTGGGTCTGATGAGCGTGCCCGTGGCCCCAGCTCTGAGCCTGGGTCCCTGGACCACCGCGGGGCTTCAGTTCCTGTTGGGGGTCCCGGCGTCAGGGGCGCCAGTGGGTATTTCCAGCTCCCGGAATAATTCAGTGCAGTGGAAAACAGGGGGGTCTTCCCGATAGAGACCCCGTGCACCTGGGTAGAGGACTGGGTGGGGGTTGGGGGGCGGGCACAGGGGATCCGCTGCCCGGGCGCAGCCTCCAGGTTCCACATGAGCAACAGGCCCTGAGCCTCCCAAGACCCGGGCCTCGTCTGTGGGGTCTCAGGCCCGGTAAATGCTCTCGCTGACGTGACTTTGTAGAACTAGGCAGTGGGCGTGAAGTGATGGCTCCCTACGATAAACTTTCCAGGTAACAGTATGAAAAGATGGGCTAGGAACTCAGAGAGGGGTCCTCTGTACTCAGGAGGTCACCTCGTGTCCCCTGAGTGAGCTGAGCTTCTCACCCATCACGCCAGCCTGGCCCCATGTCTCACGCCACACAAGCCCCTAGGGACGGGGGCCTTAGGCTTGAAGGGGTGGCCGGCTGTCTCCCCACATGGCCGCCCAACTGCGTGGGTCTGTGGACAGGCAGCCAGTGCCAGGGGCCCTGGCTTGGGGGAGGAGGAGGAACCCCGAGACTCAGCCCCAGCGCTGCCCGCTCCTCGGCGGCCTGGCCAGGTCCCTAACAGGGTTCCACAGACTCATGGCAACAGAACCTGGTTCTCTCACGGTTCTGGAGGCTGGATGTCCAAAGTCAAGGGTTCGGCAGGGCTACCCCCCAACGGCTGGGGCAGGGTTCGCCCCGGTCCCTCCCCCACTCCCAGTGGCCATGGCAGCCCCTGGCGTTCCCTTGCCTTGCGGGTGTCACTCCAGCCTCCTCCTCTGTGTGCCTGGTCCCCTTACAAGGACGCCCGTCACCGGAGCCCAGCCCACCCTGCCCCAGGATGGCCTCTTCTTCACTTGGTCACGTTTACAAAGACCCGGTTTCCAAATGAGGTCCCATTCCGAGGTTCCGAAATGGGGACCTGGACCTGTCTTAGTTCAGACACACTTCCAGCCACCTCGTGGGGGCTGAGCACCTCCCAGGGGCCTCGAGGGGCGGGCCGCTCACCCCCTGTCCCCCCGCAGTGTGCCCCGGGCGGCTGCCTGATGGAGCTCTGCATCCAGCTCAGCATCATCATGCTGGGGAAGCAGCTCATCCAGAACAACCTGTTTGAGATCGGGATTCCGTAAGTGGCGGCCGGCCGTGCACACCGGGGCGGCGGGCCTGGGCCAGGGTGGGCCGGAGTGGCGAGGGGCGGTGGCCACCGCCGTGGAGGGAGGAGGCTGGCAGCAATGCGCCGACTGGCTGAGGAGTGGGGCGCCAGCGGGAGCCCCAACCCCGTGCGTGGCCCCCGGTGATGGGCGGCTGGAGGCTGGCATCCTTCGGGCGTCATGGCGCCTCCCCCTGTCAAGGCCACCAGCCCCCTGGGGTCGGGGATACGTTGAGCAATTTCCCCTGGTCCACTCTCTCCTTGCACAACCCTGGAGTCTGCTGGGCACAGCCCAACCCGACCCCTTCAGGGTCTCCCGGAAAGTTTGGGTGGCCACTGCCCCTCCCTGCGCCTCTCTGTCCTTATGTCGCAAACGAAGCGATGACCCCTGACCCCGCCCCTGGGGGAAAGGGCCAAGGGGACCCTGGACAGGACGGGGTGGCCAGTGCAGCGGCTCAGGGCGGGCCACCCTTGCCCCCTGAAACCCCGCGGGGGCGCGGCAACTCTTCCAGGAAGATGAAGAAGTTCATCCGCTCCCTGAAGCTGAGGCGCCAGGGCCCCACGGACCACGAAGAGCAGCACGTGAAGAGGAAGCAGCGGTACGAGGCGGACTTCACGCTGGAGCCGTTCGCCGGCCTCACCCCCGAGTACATGGAGATGAGTGAGTGCCGCCCCGTGGAGCAGGAAGGGACAGGAGGAGGCCACCTGGAGCCTCGGGCTCCGCCCTGCCCCACCCCCGCCACACCAGC
The DNA here is from genome assembly GCA_004026585.1 of Noctilio leporinus. Taxonomy (NCBI): domain Eukaryota; kingdom Metazoa; phylum Chordata; class Mammalia; order Chiroptera; family Noctilionidae; genus Noctilio; species Noctilio leporinus. Next base: position 124,545 of record PVIW01003959.1, read on the forward strand.
CTCCCTGCTGCCACCTGCGACAGGAGGCTGCCACCCTGTGCCAGCCATGCCGGGAATGCCCTCCCCCTAATGAGCCCCTCTCTCCCTGCCCCTGGGCTCTGCCCCACAGGCGTCCCCCTGGCCACAGAGCTGAAGGGGCAGCCCCTCTCCACCCCCCACCCTCCCTGTCCTGTGTCCTCATCACCCTGGATGCTGTCCTCCACCTCGTCCCTTTTCTAGCGTTCTCCTGCACCTAGAGTAGGTCCGGGCATACAGTGGGGGCTCAGCGCCTGTTTGCTGGATACTCGGATGAGGGAACGAGGGGTCCCGGAGTGTCGTGCCCCCCCACCGGCCACCACGGACGGCTCATTGAAAGTGCTGGTTCCCTGGGGCATTCGGGGTCCGTGTGGGGTGGGACCTGGGACTCCGCCTTTCTGAGGAAGTCCTGGGGGGCGGCACATGGGGGCGGGCCACCTCGGGTAGGGGTCTGGTCCCAGCGAGCCTCCCCTGGCTTCTGTGGACCCCGCTGGGCTGTCGCCCCAGCTCCCGAACCAGCAGCTCGCCACTGACTCAGAAGGAAAAGAGGCTTGAGGTTTGAAAAAAGGCAACAGTGTTGTGTTTGGAAGACATTCTCTCTTTTTTCCTCCTGGAATAAAATCCAAGCCAGAGGCAGGTGGGCTGGTCGGCTCAGCGTGGGGTCCGGCAGGAGGGCCTCCCTGCCTGCCCCACCGTGTGGCAGAGAGGCAGCTTGCGGTGGCTGGAGGCCCAGTCCCTGTCCCTCCGCATTTGAAGAATGAGATCCTGGGACAGGCTCCCCTGCCCAGCCAGGGAGCCGCCTGCCCGTGCCCCCACGCTGCTCCGAAAGCACCCACCCCCGGCCCCTCCTTAGCACAGCAGTGCCTGGTCAAGTTCACCCAGGGTTTGTTTAAAATGCAGAGTCCCAGGCCTCACCCCGCACAGACCAGGGGGCCAGGGAACCAGCATTTGAAATAAGCTATCCGGGTGGCTGGGGTGCGTGTACTCTCGGAGCCCCGCCTGAGGCTTCCCGACCTCTTTCCCTCGTCCATTCACCCAGGGTGCACTCCGCACCCGAAGGCGGTCGCCCCGCCACCCTGCTGCCCATGCCCTCCTGTGGGCGCCCACAGGTGCCCGCACACGGGAAGAAAGGCCCGGCAGGAATGTCCCATCCCCACCACGGCCCCATTGAAGCTCCAACTTCCCTCTTGTCCCTGTTCCTGGCCCCTCAGTGCAAGACAAGGGGGGGGACCCACAGCCCCGCCTCAGCAGCCCTCAGCCCAGCCACTGAGCTAACCCAAGGGTGACTGCCACCTCCAGAGCCTTCGAATGGGACCAGCATCCACAGACGCCCCCCACAGCCCAGAGGTCACAGGGAGCCCCACACGCTGTGCTGACAATGGTCACACTCAGCTGACCAGGCACAGAGCGACATTCTGTCACTTCCTTATTTACTGCCTGGCATGGAGCGCCTTGGACGGGTCCTGTCGGGTACTTCCTGGACCAACTGGCCCACTGGGTTCTGCTCAGCAACTTTTTCCTGTCCCCTCCTGGTCGGTGCCCTGTGCTGGCCGCACGTGCCGGATACAGAGAGGGACAGGGGGACAGGGGCGATGTTGTCCTAGACAGTGGTCCCTGCCCAGCCTGATGGAGGGGCTGCTGGGGGCCCTTGGGGACACTGCCCCCAGGTCCAGGGACCGCTGGCTGATGGGGGCATTAGGGCCCCATGCAGGTCCTTTCCAGCCCGGACAGGGGCAACGGGGGCTGGGCCCTGTGTTCACCAGGCCTTTTTCCATTACCGAGTTTTTGTTATTTTTCAATCACAGTGTACATTCAGTACGATTTTGTGTTGTAGCTTAAATTAGACGGATGATAAGGGAGTTCTTGCCCGTTGTCCGAGTCGCCCAGAGACCCAGAGCATAATGTGAACCCTCCCCCTGGCCCCCGAGGCCTGGTCTCCCCCTCCCGCGGGGACAGGGTGCCAGCCAGGCCCGGGGTCGGTGGCTCCGGGGCTCGCGGCGCGGGAGGCCCCAGGTGCGGGGCACCGGGCGCAGGGTGCTGACGCAGCCTCTCTCTGCAGTCATCCAGTTTGGCTTCGTCACTCTGTTCGTGGCGTCCTTCCCGCTGGCCCCGCTGTTTGCCCTGCTGAATAACATCATCGAGATCCGCCTGGACGCCAAAAAGTTCGTCACTGAGCTGCGCAGGCCGGTGGCCGTCAGAGCCAAGGACATCGGTGAGCGACCCAGGGGGCGGGTTCTGAGCACGTGCTGGGTGTGGGGAAGGGACCCTGCTCTGGGGACGCGAGAGCCAGAGCTGGCACAGCAGGCCAGGCGGGGGACCCCCGGGGCTCCTCACCGCACCTTGCCTGCACGGGGACGCGGGGCAGGTGATGCCCATCCTGGCCTCCTCACCCCTGAGGGGCGCTGGCTGCGAGAAGATCTGGGAAAAGGCCTGACGTCCGTCTCATGGTCCACTGCCCCAGGAGGCCCACGGCCGCACTGGCCGGGAGGGTCCCCCGCGTCCCTGCCCACCAGGACATTTGGGTGCCCCGCCCCCACCCACAGCACAGAGCTGGACCAGTGGGGAGGTTCCCGTTTATCAGCTGCTTAACCAGAACCTTCCGCACAGGGGCCATTCCATCGTTTCATGTTCACGAGAAAGTTGGCAAAGGGAGGAAGACGGCCCCTCCCACTGACAAAGGAAGAGCAGGACCCGCAGGGGTCCGGGGAGAGGCCGCCTGGCTTTCTAACGCCAGGCTGTTAAGGGGTCCCTCATCCGTGCGGACGTGGGGCTGGGCTTCCGGAGGTGGGACGTGTCACGTCAGCACAGGGAATCACTCTCAGGGGGTCAAAGGGGAGCAGAGGTCCCTGTGCAGTAGTGAGCTCCCTGTCACCAGAGGCGTTTAAGCAGATGGGGGTGCCGGTCCATCTGGGGGTGGTAAGAGGTGTGGGGACATCAAGGGGCAGGGCTTCGGGCCACCCCCCCCCCACAAGCGCCCTGCCTCTCTTTATCTTAAAGTCAATCCACTTAAACAGGGACCCAATTTTCATGGTGAAAAAGGTAAAGTACTGGGACTTTCTGAAGTGGGATAGAGAATCACAAAAACGCAGTTGTTTCACCTCCCAGTGAACCACGGTCGTGGGGGAAGTTCTTGGAACGAACAAAGGTTGACCTGCACGTTAGAGATGTGATTTGTCATTTGACTGAAATGGGGACTGGAGAGTGGAGTGCGAGGGACCCTCCAGCCTGGGGCACCAGGGCATCCTCTCGGGAAACGCCCCTCGGGCCGCCCGTCCCTGTCCCTGTCTGTGGCCCCGGGACGCGCCGTGGTCGTGCCTTGGCCCCTGCTGGCCGATCAACCCAGGGTGGCCAGACCCCGCCGCTGTCCACCTGCAGGTGGCGTGGACTGCAGCTTGTATGACAGGTCTGGCCTGTTAGGTTGACCTGGGTGAACTTGCCCGCTCCTCAGCTCCAGCCCGGCCCTGTCTCGGCGACCTTGTCCGGTTCCCGCGCCTTGGAGCTGTGGGTGGGGGTGAGGCCTGCCCCCCGCGTTCCTCAGGGAGCGGCATCTGAGCCGGGACTCAGTGTCTCGGCCACTGTGTTCCTACTTGAGCGTCCCTCCCTGCTGGGCTTCCCCGGAGCAGTTTGTCTATGGTTTCTTTAAAGATTTTATGACTTTCAGAGAGAAGGAAAGGGAGGAAGAAGAGAGGGAGAGAAACATCCATGGGTGGTTGCTTCTCGTGCTCCCCCAACTGGGCGCCTGGCCAGCAACCCAGGCCTGTGCCCTGACTGGGAATCAAACCGGTGACCTTTTGGTTCGCAGGCTGGGCTGAATCCACTGAGCCACCAGCCGGGGCTTGTGTTTGCTTGGCATCGGTTGTTTAGCTGGCTCTCCGAGTCCCTTCGGGCCGCTGGTCCTCAGCCCGTCCCACTCCCACGGGTCAGCGTGCCGTGCACGGTTCATGTCTGCAGGCCGGCAGGCTGCCTCCCCACGCCCGAGGGCCCTCACGTTCTCATCTCACTCCTGAAAACGCAAGAAGCCGGTGCTTGCTCACATAGGGCGCGTGGGCGCGTGCCCCCTGGAGACCAAGCTGGCATTGCAGCAGGCTCTCCAAGGACAGACCCCAGGGAGCAGGTGTGGCAGTGAACTTCTCCGGGGTGTTCAGTGGTCGGGTCCCCCGAGGGGCCTCGGGAGGAAGGATGGGCAGGCCTTGGGTCCCACTTTCCAGATGGGAAGACTGAGGCCAGGTGGGACCGCCTGGAGCCACGCACCTCTGTGAGGAGAGGGTCACTGCACCAAAGGCCTCCAACGGGGTAGCAGTGGCCTGCGGGGTGCACCCTGGGTTGTTCTCAGGAAACCTGGAGCCCCACACCCAGGGGTGGTAAAGCAAAGAATGGGGCCTCTGTCACACCGTCGGGCACAGGCCAGGCTCCTGGTGCACAGCTGCTTGAAGACTATCTGCCCTCCTTTCACGGGTTTGCTGAGGGCTCCTTTGTTGTAACCTTTTCTAGGAGAATTTTGTCTTCCTCCCGTGATCCCTGTGGGGCCCGAGGGGACAGAGGGCCCCAGGGAAGTTCTGCCACAAAGGCCCGAAGGCCCTGCCTGGGCGGGAGAGAGGGGTGTCGCCACACGCCGGCCACAGCAGGGGACCCAGCCCTGCGGTCCTATGTGTGGGAACCGGCTCCAGCCCGGAGCTCTGGCCCTCTGACCACTGGCCCTCTGACCACAGATCGACTCCCTTCCTGCTCCCAGCGTCTCCGGGGCGCCCCCGGTAGCAGACGGCTGCCCAGGTTCAGAGAAGCCCTGCTGGTGGCCGGAGTGACTGAACACCCCCCACCCTGTTCTTGGAAACCCGTCTTGGTGCCCCTGGGAGGCAGCTGCACCCTGATGCAGGCAACCCCTCCTGAGGTTTCCCGAGACCGTCACCCCCACTCCCGTTCCTGGAGACCCTCGGAGCAGTGCTTCTCCCGGTGTCGCGTGCGGCCATGACATGGGGAGAGAGGCTGCCCTGGTGCCCTGGTTTTGCATTTTGACCCCGAGGTCCTGGTGTGGGGGTCACACTGAGGACCATCTACCGCACCATCAAGACACGGCTGCACCTGTAGGACGTGCTCCGCCCGCAGCCCCAGGGAGCACCCCCTGGCCTACCCTGTCCCCCGCTGTCCCCTCCGTTCCCTGATGTTGAGCTCAGGGGCTGCCTCAGTACCCTCCGCCTGGGGACCTCGCGGTGCCTGGGCTCACCTGGGCCTAGCACCCTCGCTGGGGGCGGGGCCCACCTCAGGACCCACAGGTGGGCCTCATGAGTGCGGAATGAGCCACGGGGTGGCCCCACCTGCGGGAACCACAGGACACCGGTGACCTTGGCGGTGGCGGTGTGGTGGGCACTGAGTGCTGCTCTCCAGGCGTGGCCACCAGCAGGGCTGGGGAGCAAGGGGTCCCCGCACCTCTCACGCTGACCTCCGCGACTGCCTGGGGTCTTGAGGTCCTGAGCCATGCAGGCCTGAGCTCGGGCATTTGCAGACCACCAGCGTGCACCCCAAAACAGGGCCTGGGAGGCGCTCCAGGGGCTCACTGCCCTTCTGGCCGGAAGCAGCCTCCACCCTGGGCAGAGAAACCCCGCCCGCCTTGATCTTTGTAATGACAGTAACACGTTAGTGACGCCCTCATGGGCCCCAGCCTCTCTCCCCCTTTCTGAGAAGGCGGTTACCCCCATGGGGTCTGGTTCGGGCGCTGGGCCCTTCCCTCGGCCGTGACAAGCAGAACCTGCTCCGGGCCGGTGCTTAAGGATGTCATCCTGGGGCCCAGCTGCAGGGCCGGTGGCGGGATGCGTGGTTCCCCAGGGGCTCACCTGGGCTCAGGTGCTACGGGAAATGTGTTATACCCCACTGCTGCCAAGTCCCTATACCCAGGATGTGACTCAGCGGCACCCGCCAGGGGCCCTGCTCTGGCCGACCCCTAAATACAGGGACACCAGATGGCCCGGGCCCGGGCGCCGGTCACTGTCACCCGGGCGCTTTGGAGCAGGAGCTGCCTCCAAATGGAACCTTGGTCTCTAGAAAAGAGGTGTCCTCTGCGGGAATAGTGTACGAACAGGTGCACGGGGCTGCTCAGGGCCCCGAGAGACCAGCTGTTTCCCAGCACCTCCAAGAGGAGCTGTGATTTGCTTACAGACAGCGGATGACCCTGTGAGCCTCGGGCTCCGGCCAGGTGCCACCTGCCGGCCGGTGGGGCTCCAGAGACCAGCGCAGGGGTCTCTGACATGACTTCTCTCCCCTCAGGCATCTGGTACAACATCCTCAGAGGCATCGGGAAGCTTGCTGTGATCATCAACGTAAGTGACAGTGACGTCGGGCGGGCGGAAGCCACAGGGGCAGCCACCGTGTCCCAGGGCGCCAGGCAGGTCCCTGACACCCCCCTGGGTGTGGCCACAGGCTGGCAGGAGCATCTCCTCTTTGGAAATGTCCCTACGTCTCATGGAGACCTTGTGGGGAGCTCTGGGGGGAGTAACAAGCTCTCCTCCACCTTTTTCTTTTTGTTAAGAGTTTATTTATTTTTAGAGAAAGGGGCGAAGGGAGAAACAGAGGAAACAAACATCAATGTGTGGTGGCCTCTCATGCACCCTCAGCTGGGGACCTGGCCCACAGCCCAGGCACGAACCGGTGACCCTTTGGTTCACGGGCCAGCACTCAGTCCACTGAGCCACACCAGCCGGGACTCTCCTTGACCTTTTCCTACCACCTTGAGCAAAATTCTCTACTGTGCCCACCTGGGCCCCTCAGTGCACCCTCCACAGAGCCCTGAGAACAAACAAGACTGTCGGACACAGAGGGGCATTGAGAGAGAGTCCTGATGGGCAATTTTTCTGCTATTTATTTATTTTTAAAGATTTTATTTATTATCTTTAGAGAGAGGGGACGGGAGAGAGGCAGAGAGGGAGAGAGACATCTATGTGTGGTTGCCTTTCACCTGCCTCCAGCCAAGAACCTGGCTTGGAGACCTGGCTTGTAACCTGGTTATGTGCCCTGGCTGGGGATCGAACCTTTGGTTCTAAGGCCAGCGCCTTATCCATTGTGCCACCAGTCAGGGCTATTCTGCTATTTTTGAACAAAAAAGGTTAATTTTTCCCTTTACAGAATTCAAGGTTTGGGAAATGCAAAAACAGGGAGAAGGGGGGACCCGCCAGCAGCCCCCCGCCAGCACCACACATGCCCAGCTTGCAAGGGACATGCTGCCGCCCCTCCCTGCCTCTCCTGCCTCTGACCTGCAGGTTGGGAGGGTCATAGGCCTCCTGCCCGGGTCCCCCGACTCTGCCAGAGCCTGGATCCCCTGGGTTTAGGTCTTTCTGGTGGTCACCTGGCAGGTGCTTCAGCCCCACAGTGCTGCATACCGGGTGCAAGAGCTCTAGGCAGTCATGGCATGTGGCGGGCCCATGCGCTGCCCTGGGACACCCCCCTCCACCCACGGGCTCAGCCAGAGCCCCCAGGAGCTGCCACGTGCACACAAGCAGGTGGGCCAGGTCAGGGTCCCCAGGACACAGGAAGTGATGCTCAGCCCTGCAGGGACCCTTGAGCCCAGCCACTGTACAATGGTGACCACGACTGTTTATTGAGCATCTAAAAGGTTCCAGGCCCTTCTGAGCACCGTCAGTGTGCCAGTGTGCCCACCCACTAGTGCGCTGGCAGCGCCTGGAGGCGAGGAGCCATGGCCCACCTTGCAGGTGAGGCAGCTGAGGCAGCTGAGGTCCAGCGGCTTTCCCAAAAAGCGCAGAGCTGGGCTGCACCGAGACCCAGCGTGGACCATGGCCCACACCTGCTGCCCCCAGGGCCGGCTCGGGACAGGATGACCAGGGTCCAACCTCCAGTTAGAAAGCCCTGCCCCTGCCCGCCTCGCTCCCTTCACACAGCGGGAAAGCCAGGCAGGAGGGGAACACACAGGGATGTTGTCACTCCCGTGTGCCCAGAAGAAAGGCAGGCACAGAGAGGTTAGGGGACTTGCCCGAGGCCACACAGCCAGTAGGTGGCTGCCAGCCTTCCTCCCTCCTCAGCCTGCCTTCTGCTTGGGGGCCCCATGACGCCCAGCTCCCTGGGCTGCCACAGCAGAGTGCCCCGCACTGTTCACGTTTGCCGGCGTTCAACCCCACGCAACCCCGGGGCAGAGGGTCCTGGGCCCGTGCTCACCCACTGCTCCCGGCCAGGCGTTCGTGATCTCCTTCACATCCGACTTCATCCCTCGCCTGGTGTACCTGTACATGTACAGCAAGAACGGGACCATGTACGGCTTTGTCAACCACACCCTCTCCTCCTTCAACGTCAGCGACTTCCAGGAGGGCACGGCGCCCAACGACCCCCTGGATCTGGGCCACGAGGTGCTGGTCTGCAGGTAGCGCTCGCAGCGCGGGGTGGTAGTGCTGGCGGTCAGCGGGTGGGGCGACGCGGGCACGCCGGGATTCCCCCGGGCAGGTTGCGGGACAGCTCCCCCTGCTGAAAGAAAGGTCCCTGAGTGGTGGCAGGAGCTGGTCTATTGGTTCCTTTAAAGTCCAGGATAGCTTCAGGCGAGGAAAAGAGTTCTCTCTGCTGGTCAGTCAGGTGGTGCAGCCAGGCCCACCGAGGGCTTTGAGGGATGCGCAGGAGTTCGCTGGGGGCCTCTGTGCGCTTCGAGGCCCTCGAGGCAGCAGGCCTGGAGTGCAGGGGAGGTGGGGGCTGGGGGGGCAGGCTCTGGCGCCGGGAGAACACGGGCTGCCTGTTCCCACCGCAGCTCAGGCTCGGGTCCTGCTTGTGGCCCGGCGGTGGGCCCCAGGGCCCATGTCTCTGGGTTGGCTCAGCCTCCAGCTCCCTGCAGACTTGAAGCTCTGCGGTGCGGGCGCTGGCGGTGTGTGTCCTGCTGAATCACGCCCTGGAAGGGGGCCTGGCACGTGGTGGCTGCCCAAGCAGTGCCCACAACGTGAGGGAGGGAGGAAAGGCTGGCTGAGGCCCAGAGAGGCCAGGCGATAGCACGGGGACACACAGCAAGGTGGTGGCTGGTCCTGGGTCCAGGCCAGGGCTGCTGTGCCCCCCGAGCCAGGCACCTCCCCTTCTGGTCTCCCCACTGGAGCCCAGCTTGTCGGGGGCCAGTGGGGTCACCCCTGCGGCTACACCTGGAAATTGCGTGCTTGGTCTGACGGATTTTCCAGTGCAGAGGGGTGTGGGTCCTGTTTTACCCTGTGCTGTGCCCCCCAGATTCAGGGAGCAGTCGGATGGGCCTAGCTGGAGGCAGGACCTCGGGCTGTCTCTTCTCAGCCTCTGTGGGCCTCCGCGAAGGAGGAGGGGACAGAGAGACCTGAAGCAGGAGGTGCCCCTCACTTCTGGCAGCGAGATAGACAGACAATAAATACAGGTCACGTTCACAGAACGAGGGACAGAGGGAAGGGCGCCAGGACTGGCACTGCAGTCAGGAGGGGGTAACAGACCCAAGAGGCCGCGCAGCCGGGAGAGGCGGGGCCCCAGCCACACCAATCGCCCCTTTAATCTCCGACGCAGGCCGAGCAGGGAAAACATTTAGCTTTCGTCTCCCTGCAGAGGGGGCAGAGACAGGCCAGGCGATTTTCAAACTGGGTCCCGGGGGACCCCGCCTGCAGTTTGTGGACAGTGGGGGTTGGATTGAGGTTCGGGGGAGCCAGGCCCCACTTCAACCCGGCAGGCACCGCTTGCCTTGTGCGACCTACTGGGAGTTTCAGGTGGGGCTTCTTTTTGGGAAAACGGTTTCACCGGATAGTCCCAGAGCCCACTTCTGCAGGACACATGCTGGGGCCCTCATTTTCCGCAAGGCCCACCTGGTACCTGGTTACCACCGTCCCCCCCACACACACGGAGAGAGGCTCACTGTCCCCGGGGCGGTGGCACTGCCCAGCCGAGGCCCTCCCGGTGCTCCGGGCCCAGGGCCCTCCGCGGACCCTGACCCGCCGGCCTTCGCAGGTACAAAGATTACCGCGAGCCCCCGTGGTCGGAGCACAAGTATGACATCTCCAAGGACTTCTGGGCGGTGCTGGCAGCACGGCTGGCCTTCGTCATTGTCTTCCAGGTAGGGACAGCGGAGTCTCTGAGTCAGGCCCCCGAGGGGAAGCTGTGTGCTCGGTTGGGGACAGGGAGCCCACACCCTGCAGCCTCAGGGGTTCGGCACCCACAGAACTGGCTCTGCGAACCCCTGGGAGCGACGGGGCAGCGTTGCCAGACTGGGAGGGTTCCCCAGGGGCCGCCCAGCTGCCCACCGTGCTGCCTCTCCGCAGAACCTGGTCATGTTCATGAGCGACTTCGTGGACTGGGTGATCCCGGACATCCCCAAGGACATCAGCCAGCAGATCCACAAGGAGAAAGTGCTCATGGTGGAGCTGTTCATGCGGGAGGAGCAGGGCAAGCAGCAGCTGCTGGACACGTGGATGGAGCGGGACCCCGAGAAGGACGGGCTGTTCACCAACCACAGCCCCAAAGCCAGCCTGGACGGCCCCGGGTTCCGCGGCGGCGGTGGCGCCCTGTAGCGGCCGGTGGCCCCAGGGTTTGCAGCAAACCTTGAAGACCACCTTCCCATAGGACCACCTTTAATTTTTGGTCTTTGTTTATTTTTATTTTCCTTGTTTTTGCACAAAACCATTACGCAGGGACTTTTTATCTTTACTTTCCAAGGTTGATCACAGCGATTGCTGGGGTGGGGCGGCAGCTCTCGGCGAAGGCCGGTGCTTTGCAGAAGCAGCTCTGGGAAACCTGGGCGGCAGGTGAGCGAAGGGGCAGGAATCACCCTCTTGAATCCCGCTGGCGCCCCAGCTGATGCCAAAGGCATTCCGAGGTACCGGGCCGTGCTGGTGTGACGTTGAGGGAAACCGGTCACGCCCGTGAGGCGCCAGCCATTTCTGGCCAGGACGCCGAGACCTCACCTGCCTCTAGGTCAGAAAAGGGGGCCAGCTTCTCCCGCTCTTCTCCACAGCCCGGAATCCGTCAGGCCCTCCTGTCAGAAAGAAAGGTGGCCTGGCCCTGTCCCATCAGAGGGCGTGAGGGAGGCGCGTTTGCTTGCAGAAAACTGGCCCTTCTGGGGTCCCCCCACCCCACCCCTGTCGGTCACAAGCCGCCAGCACCAGGAGCTGACCTGACAATCCTTCATCTTCCTCCTGGAGCAAAACCCAGCGGCCAGCAAAAGACCCCTCACACTTGTAGGGGTGGCGAGGGTTTCCGGAAGCCTGGGCTCCCGGGGGTACAGTCAGTCACAGCTCTAGGATATTTATTGAAGGTTTTTTGTTTTTTTTTTTAATCAATTCTATGGTGGATTTGAGGGTGTTTTTTTTTTTTCCTGTAGCTTAAAGGTGGAAGGAATCTCTTTTTTTTAGTTAACCAACTATCATGGAGAGGAATTTAAAATCCTGTTACTACCAAAGATTTTTATGAATAAAGGCCTCTATTTTGGTAACACTTCTCTATATTTTTACTTACAGGAATGTGACTGTTGGACAGTTAGGCTATTAAATGCTGTACCGACAGGTCTCGTGGGCGCGGTGGGTGATTGAAACGGGTAGCTGTTAGGTAACCTAACCTGAAGTTGTCACCTGACATTTCTCGAGCACCCAGAGGAACAGAGCAGTGTCCCGGCTCAGGGCAGGAAGGAGAGGTGTTTCCTTCTCGGACGCGTGGTTGGCGTGACGCTGACGCGCCCGCCAGCAGCCAGCTCCGTCCGAGTCCGAGGGTGGCTGGCCCGGCCTGCCGCAGCCGTGACCTGACTGTTCTGTGTTCTCTTGTACAGGAAGCCGTTTGCCACGGGGTTTTTGTATGTGAATATCGTATTAAAAATTAGGTGATTACCAAACATCCTTTTACGGAAACCATTTATTTTAAGTGAACGTGCATAAATCCAGAGGGTGTTGGTCAGACGTTCCCCTGAATAGATGGGGCTGTGCGATGCTTGTGTCCCTGACCACGATGATGACGTTTGCCCCGGGGAGCACCCCCAGGGCCCCCAAGCCCTGTGATTGAGCTGCGGATTCAGGAGGGATTTGGTGACAGACACACGCAGTGTTGTACGTGGCCCTCACACTTCCTCGGTCCATGTGCATGCCTGTTCACACGTGCCTGTGCCTGTGCCTGTGTGTGTGCAGTCGTGTTGCGATGGGAGTTGTCACACCTTCCCAGTAGCCTCTTCCATGAACCCCAAACCCCGACCGCCCATCCTGCCCGCCCAACAGCGTAATGCTTGGGATTTCATGGAGCTACACTTTCCCCCCAAGCTTTTGGGGACCCACCTAGGGTCACCAGTGTTTTCATTTGGGTAAGGGGGGGACAGCTGTTTTTAAGCCACCACCTAGAATCATTTTGTGAAAGAAGGACACTCGTAGCACCGCGCACACCAGCAAGCAGCACAGCCCTGTTGGCGGGGACACGGGCCTCGGGAGCCACCCAGGTGGCGGGGGTCTCCCCCTCCAGACCTCCCCCCGCAGCAGCAACCTCAGGCACCCCCCATGCTCACGCACCTCTGTCCCCCCAAACCCTCCGCAAACCGCAGCTGTCAGTGCCCGGGAGCCCGAGGTCAGGAGAGTCCTTGTCAAGTTTGGAGCCGTGTCCTTCGCTTTGAGCCCAGAGCAGCACCCAGGGCCAGCGTTGCGGGGACCCAACCCCTCCCGGGTCCTCCCAGACGCCTGGGGGCTCACGGTGGGAGCCTCTGCCCCATTCCATGGGGACACGGTCGGAGCCAGGGAGGTGACTTGCCCAACTTCCACGAGGCCCCTTAGCACCTAAGGCAAGACTTGCTAGGCACTGGCGCCCCAGCTCTAGGCGTTCGTCCGCGTCACATTCAAGAAGTGAGCTCACCCTGGCTGGCGTGGCTCAGTGGACTGAGCGCCAGCCTGTGAGCTGGAAGATCACTGGTTCGATTCCCAGTCAAGGCACATGGCTGGGTTGTGGGCCAGGTTCCCCCAGCTGATCTCTCACACATGGATGTTCCTCTCCTCTTCCCCTCGCTCTTCCCCTCTCTCTAAAATATGTAATTTTTAAATTAAAAAAAAATTTTTTTAATAAGAGTAAGAGAGCAGGCCCTGGCCAGGTGGCCCCACTGACTGGATGGATCATCATCCCAAACACCAAAGTTGGTGGGTGCCATCTCCGGGGGGCACATGGGGGGTTGATAGATCAGAGCAGGGGGCATGGGCACAGGGGCTCAGCCTGGAACTCCAGTTTGGACGGGCCGGCCTCCCAGCCCTTCCTCCGACAGGCCCGTGCGAGCAGCCGCCAGCGGGGAAAGGCCACCTGGTCGCACTGAGGTCTGAGCTCAGCGCTGTCTATTCACTGTGCTCCAGCCTTCCGCCCGCCACCCCTTCCCCCGCATTTTGTGGCAGCGCGACGCACAGCCCGAGGCCCAGGCTGCAAGTGTGCAGTCAACTTCCACTAGAAAATACTAAAGCACCACTCTGGGGCCAGGACTCAGGAGCAGGTGTCACGGCCCCTCGGAAGCCTCGCGTCTGGTCACGCATCTGTCCAGGGTCCCCCACCCGCTGTCGGGACCCTGACTTCCCTGCGGGACCTGCGAATCCCTGCTTTCGCTCGTGGGCGGCTGCTGCCCTCTGCCGGCTGCCTGCCTGCGGGAGCCGCACCGGGAGGAAACCGCCCCGCACGGCCGGCCGGCCCGGCAGGCGCTGGCTTTCTGTTTGCTGACGTGGCACTCGCGTTTATGCACGTAGAGTGCGGTGGTGGGACGTCTGGCACAGGTCGCCCTGGGCTAGAATCGGGTGTTGGCAGGGCTGGACCCCTCCTGCCATCTTCAAGCCAGCCACGGCGGGGGAGTCCTTACCCTCACCCCCGCCCCCGCCCCTCCTGGGAATAATCTAAAATAATCCCTCATCCCAAATCCTTCATCTTCATCGCAGCCACAAAGCCACTTCTGCCACGGACATCTCTTCCCAGGTCCGTGGCCGTCGTGGCAGGAGGTGGGGGTGGGGGTGGCATTGCTCTGGCCCGTGTTCCAGGTCTGTCCCAAAAGTAACTGCCCCGCAAACTTAATTTTATTGACTTAGGCTCAATGCTTTCCAGGCAGACCTCACAGACCCCTGTGCTTCACAAGGAGGCCTTTTCTGTAGGAAAAAACAACCCCCCAGCAAAACCCAGTCACCATGAATGAGAGCGCCCAAAACAAACAGGACAAGGAAAAGAAAAGAATGGAGGAACAGGGAGACAATGCGCAGACAAAAAGGAGAGTCGACTGCTGGTCAGCTGCACAAATAAGGCCGTGTGCATCCGGAAGCAGGCAAACCCGCCTTTCCTGGCTTTTCCTAGACACATGCTGAGTGGAAGAAAAATACACACCCTGGACTTTATTAAAATGTAATCGTTCTGCCTGCCTGGTGTGGCACAGTGGATAGCCGCTGGCCTGCAAACCCAAACGTCGCTGGTTCGATTCCCAGCCAGGGAAACATGACCAGGTCTCCAGCCAGGTCCCCAGCTGGAGGCAGGTCAAAGGCAACCATACATGGATGCTTCTCTCCCTTTCTTCCTCCCTTCCTGTCCTTCTCTCTGAAAATAATGAAAACAATCTTTTTTTTTTTTAAATAAAATTAAAATAAAAAATTTAGGAAAAAAAGTAACCCTTTTGCGCACCGAAAGACACACCAGCAGAGTGAGATGGTGGTCCACCAAAATGCAAAATGGGGGGGGGGGATTTTTGCATGTCATGTATCCGAAATGGGATTTATATCTGGGATATATAAAGAACCCCTTCAATGTAACAACGGGAAGATAAGCAATCCCATTAAAAATAGGCAGAGGGGGTGGCTCAGTGGGTTGGGTGTCTTCCCACTAAACCAAAAGGTCGCAGGTTCAATTCCCAGTTAGGGCACATGCCTGGGTTGCGGCTCAGCCCCAGGTCAGGGCGCCTGAGAGGCAACCTATGGGTGTTTCTCTCTCACATCAATGTTTCTCTCCCTTTCTCCTCCCTTCCCCTCTCTCTTAAAATAAAGACCTTAAAATAATTTATCTTTTTAATTAAATTGGGCAGAGGACTTGAACCAACATTTCTGCAGACAAGTCACATGAGTGGACATCCCCAGGGCTCAGTCACAGTGACTCCAAACAGAGCCACGGAACCGACGGGGTACAGAGGGACCTGTACGGGGAGGTGGTGATAGGAACTGGCTCTTGTGGCAACGGAAGCCAGAAAGTCCCTCCACCTGCCATCAGCAAGCTGGGGACCAGGAAAGACAGTTGTATAGTTCAGTCTGAGTCCGAAGGTGTAAAAATCGGGACAGGGGGATCAGTGTGAGTTCCAGTCTGAGTCCAAAATCCCAGAACCAGGACCACCGCTGGCCGAGGGTGGCTGAAGCTGAGCGTGGGACTCTGCCCTGCCGTTGCTGTTATGGTCTGTGGGGCCCCTCGGTCGGTTGGATGACGCCCACCCGCGCTAGGGGTCCATCTGCCCGACTCAGTCTACCTGTTCCACTGCCACTCTCTTCCAGAAAACACCCACAGACACTACAGAGTATGTTTTACCAGCTGTCAGGGCAGCCTTTGGCCCAGCCAGGTTGCCGTGAAGTTAACCATCACAAACATCTGTCTGCAGGGGGCTCCCAAATTCATACCTGTGCCCCTATCTCTGTTCCAAGCCCTCCTCCTGTGCACCCCGCAGTCCACTCAGCATCGCCAACAGACCCTCCTGCAAGCTCACCTGCCCACACCTTCCCTGGGTCAGTCAGCACAGGCTGTGTCCTTCAGACCTTCCCAGCACCCCCTTTCCTCTCGGGGACGTCCACCCAGGTGGAAAGATGGCTGCACCCTTCTGATCCTGCTGCTGCGCTCCTCCAAGTGCCCTCCTCCCCGATCAGAACTAGTGTGCAGACCCATGGGCTCCATCCAGTGGCGAGTGAGTCCTTCACAGCAGGACTCACCACGGCAGCCCTAAGAACAATGGCCCAAAGGCTCCCGGGAACCACCGAAATGTCTCTCGGCTGGTGACTGATGTGGTCCGTCCAAACAATGGGAGACCATCAGCCCATAAAGACACCCTTGCACCATGGGTGAACCTTGAAGGCATTTATTCTGTTCAATGCAAGGAAGTCAGGTTTAAAAGGCCACATGGTGTACAGTTCCGGTTATATGAAAAGTCCAGGAAAGTCAAAGGCAAAAGAGACAGAAAGTAAATGAGCAGCTGTCCGGGGCCGGGGAAAGGAGGGGAGGAAGGAAGTGATTACTAATTAGGCATCAGGTCCCCACTTGGGATGATGAAAATGTTCTAAAATTAGCTAATGCGGAGGATTGGGCAACTTTATTATTAACATATTAAAAGCCAGTGAATTGTACACTCTAAAGCAGTGAGCTATATGGGTTATAAGCTATCTCTCTCTCTCTACATATATATATATATATATATATATATATATATTTAATATTTTACTTATTATGTTTAGAGAGGGAGGAAAGGAGGGAGGCAGAGAGAGAGAGAGAGACATCAATGTATGGTTGCCCTGCACCTGCCTCCAGCTACAGACCTGGCTGGAGACCTGGCTTGCAACCTGGTTATGTCGCCCTGGCTGGGAATCGAACCAGAGACCTTTGGGTTCGCAGGCCGGTGCCTCATCCACTGAGCCACCAGCCAGGGCCTATGTATGTTTTTTTTTTTTTAATAGAGACTTTTTTTTAAAGGTAACTCACATGCCTTTGCCCCTCCTCTCACTCTCTGCAGGGGCTCCACCCTGACCTGTGAGACCCTGCCGCTCCCTGGCCCCTCGCTGAGCCCCTGCCTGCAACCTCCCGGGACCCCTGCCGCTCCCGGCAGCTCGGCCCGCCCGGCACACGCGCTCGCCCTGCTCCCCGCCTAACGTGCCCCCCACCGCCGCCCCAGCCCCACCGCCGCCCGTGCGGTCGGGGCCCCGGCTGGTGTCGCAAGCTGGTGTCGCTGACTCCGCTCTGGCAGGCGGGGACTTCCTGAATTCGTCCCCCGCGCCGACTGCCCGCCCGCAGTAGGTAAAACATTCAGGGCATCGAGGACAGTGACTGTCACAATCCTCATCCAACCGGAACCCTTAGATAAGCCTCTGCGACCTTGCGCGCCCACGCGCCCAGGGGCACTCGGGACACGGATCGCCGCCAGCGTTTAATAGCGGGAGGCGTCCGCCTTCCCGACCGCGCCGTCGCGTTGCCGGGGAAACGCGGGGCCGCGGCCAGCGCTCTCCAGGTCCCACGGCCTCGGGCTCCCCGGAGCGGGGGCGGGGCCGAAGGGCGCAGGCGCAGAGGGCGCCCCAGCCGCGCGCCGGTACTGGTCTGGGCGCCCCCTGGCGGCGGCCGCGCGCCTCCCTAGTGGAAACGGCACGACCAGACCCCGGGCGCATGCGCGCGCCGGAGCTCTCGCGAGACGCCGGAAAAAGCGGCTCCGCAGCCGACTTCCGGTGGCGGGGCGGGAAGAGCTCGGGAGCCGGGAGCCCGGGCTGTGCGGGGGGCGCGGGGCCGGGAGCGGGCGACGGGCCGAGACCAGGCGTGGCGCGCGGGGGCCGGGGGCGTGCGGGGCCGTGCCCGCCCGCCCGCTGGCCGCGGCGCCGCTGCCATGGACCCGTTCCTGGTGCTGCTGCACTCGGTGTCCACCGGGCTGTCGAGCAGCGAGCTGGCCGACCTCAAGTTCCTGTGCCAGGGCCGCCTGGGCAAGAGGAAGCTGGAGCGCGTGCAGAGCGGCGTCGACCTCTTCTCGCTGCTGCTCGAGCAGAACGAGCTGGACCGCGAGCGCCCGGAGCTGCTGCGCGAGCTGCTCGCCTCCCTGCGGCGCCAGGACCTGCTGCAGCTGCTGGACGACTTCGAGGCGGGCGCGGCGGGCCGGGCGGGGCCGGAGGAGCAAGGTGGGCGCGGGCCGGGGGGCCGGGGAGCCGGGGCCGGGCCGGGGCACACGGGCCGAGGCTGGGGGCAGGGCCGGGCCGGAGGCGGGGCGGGCGGAGCCCTTTGCCCGGCAGTGGTGGTTGGGAGTCTGCCAGGTACCGCACCGTAGCCAAGTTTGAGTTTCCGTGTGACCGATGACCCCTGGGACAACCAGGCAGGAGCACACTGAACTCGCGTGAGGTTGCAGACTCTTCTCTGCAGTCGCCTCCTCCGTTAAAGACCACCTGTGTCGTTATTCCTGTTTAACTGGTCAGAGGACCGCGACTCAAAGCGGTATTAAGTGACAGGCGTAGCCAGCAACTGTGGAGGCTTCGGTGGCCTCGGGCGGGTGGTATTAGGCAGGAACGGCCCTTTGATCAAATCCATTGTCCGGTGGCTTCCTGTAGCGGGAGGCGCTCAGGGCTCCCCCTCTGCCACCGCCGCCTGGCTTGCAGCAGCTTCCAGTAGCCAAAGCGACCTGAGTTCAGCAGGGTTTCTCAGCCCCCAGCCCTGTTCTCACAGCCTGGGGGAGGGGAGGGGTGTTAGGTGCCTCAGGCTGTGGCCTGGCATCTGTCAATGGGCCACTGAAGCCAGAAGGGGTATGAATGTGACACAGGTGTCACTCTGTAGAACTGGTGCTTACTGGTGGCAGGCGGAGAGCACAGCTCTGCCTCAAAGCAGAGGAGCCAAAGGGGACACAGGACGTACATTTCCAAGGCTGTTCAGTGGGGGGAGCACCCATCTGACTCTGAAGCCCACACCACACAGGTAACCGTTCGGTTCACGTGTGTGCATGTGTGTCTTATTTATATTGTTACTGTGTACTGGAGGGACACACAAGGATATAGGCAGGAACAGGGAGTTAATAAGGGATGGTTTCTTTTAATCGTTGCTTTTCTTTTTTTAAGTTAATTTATTAATGTATTACATTTGTCCCATTTCCCCCACTGCTCTCCCCTGCCCCACCCTCCCTAGCCCCTCCCATCGTCAGTCCCACATGTTGTCCATGTCCAAGGGTCACTTACACTAGCTCCTTGAGAGGTGATTCTTTATTACTCACTCACAGGAGGCGATTGGGCATAGTGGTTGATTAGGAGTGGGCCCTGGCACCAGACTGTCAGGGTTTTGCATCCTGCCTCTGCCATTGTCTGGCTGCGTGACCTCAGGAAAATCACTGACTGTCTCTGTGCTCAGTGTCCTCATCTGTACAGATGGTCATAATAACACCCTGCCTGCCTTCCTGGGCCGTCAGGGCTGAGGTGAGCACACAGCTCACAGCGTTCAGTGGTCTGCAGCTGGAGGTGCGAGTTTGCAGTAGCCCCGCAGCATCGTTTCTTTCTGCTCACCTCTCCCTGCATTCCAGAAACAGCCTGTTACATCCATGGTTCGCAGCTCACTGGTCTCATGGGTGGCTTCTGCAGATGGAGCCATGGTAGCCAGGGACCAAAGACCAGTGGCTAGTTAGGGGAGCTTCCCAAGTGGGAATTGGGTGGGTGTCAGATCTCCGGGGCTGCTGTACAAGTCACCACCTGCTCAGTGGCTTAAAGCCATGGAAGTGGATTCTCTCAACTGTTGGGAGCAGAGGCAGGAATTGAGGCTCCCAGGGCTGCACCCCCTGGAGGCTCTGGGGGTGAGGTGGGGTCCCTCTTGCCTCCCTTGTCCATCTTCTGGGGCTCCCAGCGTCTTTGGCTGTGGCCACAGCATTTCACTCTCTGCCACTATGGTCATGTGGCCTCTTCTCTGTGTACATCCTGCCACTTGTCACCAAGTGTACACTTGTCACTGGATGTAGGGTCCCCCTCCATAATCCAGGATGACCTCCTCTGAAGATCCTTAGCTTACATCTACAAAGATCTTTCTCTGAACATTCACAGTTCCAGGGATCTGATGTGGATGCATCCTTTTAGGGGCCATGTGTCAGGATAGGGGAGCAACCCCATTTCCTTCTGGCACCTCCCAGCCTCTCCCTCCGCTCCACTTGTGCTAAGCAGATCACCCCGCTGCAGCCCACCCCTGCCCTCATTCTGTCAGTGAGCCACACGGTAGTGTTTGAGGGCGGGGCTGGCTAGGATGGGGTTAGAAGCCACTTTGGGTCTGTGACCTCCCAGTGCCTGGGTCATCTGTCTTCTGGGGGCCCCCAAACCTCCGGTAAGACACTTTGTTCTCTCCCTCCCCCAGACCTTTTCGCCGCCTTTGACATTGTGTGCGATCACGTGGGGAGGGACTGGCGGAGGCTGGCGCGCCAGCTCCGAGTGCCCGACGCCAAGATTGACGCCATCGAGGTGAAGCACCCCCGGGGCCTGACGGAGCAGGTGAGGGAGTCGCTCAGAGTCTGGAAGCACCTGGCACGTGAGCAAGCGACGGTGCCCTGCCTGGTGGAGGCGCTCAGGGCCTGCCGCCTGAACCTGGTGGCCGATCTCCTGGAGGAGAGCCAGCTGGCCCGGAGCCTGCAGCAGCAGGAGGAGACCAGCACCAGCACCGGGTCCCTCATGGCCTGGAACTTGGACACGCCTACCTCGAGGGCCTCTTCCTGACCCCCGGCTCTGCCAGGGACTGGGGCTCCCCACACCCCCACACAGTCTGGACTTGGGTTCCTCCCAGGTGGACCAGGTGCCTTCCAATGTTGGTGCTATGAAGACCTAATCGTGCCTGGGACGAGGGGCCCGGCGCCTTGGCCTCCTGTGTGGGTGCTGATGGCGCCGGGCTAGGTGCAGTGCCAGTGTGTCCGCTCATTCCGCCCCGTCCCCATTAAACCAGTTCCTGCAGGAAGGAGGCAGTTTGGGAGCCGCGTCCAGCACGTGGGGGGAATGAAAGATGAGCATCTGTGAGCGCCATGACTCTGCAGGGGAGGACGTGAGCCCAGGGCTAAGAGCTGGAGAAGTGGGTGGGTCCCAGGGCCCACCCTGTGTCCTTCTGCCACCCCTGCAGCTGGCCAGGCGCCCTGAGGCCATTCCGGTGACTCAGGGGTGAGGTGCAGCCCCCTCCAGTGAGCGGTGCCCGGGAGGTGCTGCGTGGATCAAAATAGCCATCTTTCTGATAACAGGATTGGTGAAGAAGCAGGATCTTAATCATTTAAAAAGTCTTCCTGCTTCTCAGGTAAATGCCTGTTACACAGATATCTTCACAATGGAAACCTGCCCATTGCAGAGAATTTTCCAACTCTGTTGATGGTTTTCTGTCACATTCTCAAGTCTCCCTGCAGCCCATCGTGAGCGAGGCTGGGCTTCCTCACTCGACCCAGGGAGGTCGCCCTCGCACTGGGGTCCTGCGACCTCCAAGAGGCCCCGGGGAGCCGAGTGGCTGCGACCGGGAAGGCCCACACGAGGGGTACCCTGCAGGCCCCTTGACCTTGGCAGCTGAGACCCTAGCCTTTCTGTCCCCTCAGAGCTCTGGCCACAGCAGCACCGAGGACACGTGGCCCCGCTCTGTTGCCCCGAGGGCCCGCCTAGGAGCACAGGAGAGCCAATCCATTTACAGGTTTGGTTCTGGTCCTGCACGGTGTGGCCGGGCCCTGCTGTACACACTGCACATCCACCGCCTGCCAGTTGCTCCTGCCCCTTTGAGCCTCGGGTCAGAGCTGGTTCTGTGGGCGGTGGACGTTTCCCCACCAGTAGATGTGAGAGGCTGCCCCCGTGGGTCACTCTGAGAGTTAGGTTTTCTGGGCAGCGTGTCCATGTTTCTCACCCAGAGGAGGTAGGTTTTCAAGGTTCTGCCATTCACGTGTCCACAGACCCCCAGCTTGTGTGCACTGGGGAGGTGGACATGCCCTGCCGCCCCTGCACGTGCCTTGCTCCCTTCCTGGCACCAGTGCTCTGATAGAGGCTGGTGACGTGAGGTTACGGCACTGCATGGTCCCCCGCCTGCTCTGACAGCCGGTCACCTGGTGCTGTGTGGGGTGGGCACTGGGCATCCCGGGACTGCGCGGGAGCGGCCCCTGTCCCCATGGCGAGGGAGGACTTCATGCGTCACCCACTGTGTGGCCAGAACTCGCTTGGGTCTTGAGTCCAGGGGAGGTGATGGGTGGACATGCCTCCCACCTGTGCTCCAGGGCCGGGAAGGGCCCCTCCCTGGGCAGCTGTGGGCCACCAAGTTCACCTGCAGGGTGGGGTGGACTTGCCCAAGAGACTGCGCCCTGGAGACGGTGGCCCAGCCAGATGGATAGAAATCTGGCTTATTCCCTTGGCCACCAGCAGTGGCCCAGGGGCTCCCAGAGACTGACGGCCACCAGGCCAGGCAAGGAGGCTTAGCTGAACAGGACACGCAGAGTGCCCCCAGCTTTATAAAATAAAGAGAAGGACACACAGAGTGCCCCCAGCTTTATAAAATAAAGAGGACAACCAGAGTGCCCACACTATAAAATAAAGAGAAGAAAACGCAGAGTGCCCCCAGCTTTATAAAATAAAGAGAAGGACACGCAGAGTGCCCCCAGCTTTATAAAATAGAGAAGGACACGCAGAGTGCCTGCAGCTTTATAAAATAAAGAGAAGGACACGCAGAGTGCCCGCAGCTTTATAAAACAAGGAGAGACACCAGGAAGTAGACAGCACACACGGAAAACACACATGGCCCAGGCTGGTGTGGCTCTGGACTGAGTGCTATCCCTGCAACCGGAGTCACTGGTTCGATTCCTGGTCAGGGGAAATGCCTGGGTTGCAGGCTGGGTCCTCAGTTAAGGGGCATGAGGGGCAACTACACGTGGCTATTTTTCTTCCTCCCCCTCTAAATAAAATGTGTATTTTCAAAAAAAGAAAAAAAACTGGCACTAGAAGTGACGTGGGCACAGCAGGTGCGTCAGAATGCTTGTTTTCTGGTGACGGAGCTGCCGGCCGCATGTCCTGGGAAGCAGGTGGGCTCAGCCTCTGGGGTTCCAGGTCCCCACACGAGCGAGTTAGAGAAATCCTCAGTGCTTCCCTGGGCTGGCAGCTCGCCCCACGGGCACCTTGAAAGCAAGCGTGGCGGGTGCCCTGGGGGCTGTGAGCCCCTGGTGAACCAACCTGCGCGGAAGGGCGTTCCCGGCCCGTGACGAGGCCGCTCCCAGGTGGTGCGTGCTGGCCGCCTCGTCGCCTGGGACAGGCAGGACTGCTGTCTGAGGGGAGCTGTGACAGTTCTGTTCCGACGAGGGCGCCCACAAGTCCCAAGGTTTTCTTGAAGGCTGGAGTAAGGGCCACATTTTGCTCCAAACCCTCCTCCTGGAACAAAGAGGGAGCCTACGCGTGTCACAGACTTTGGGCCAGTTAAGGGGGATTTGACGAAACACTTGCTGACCAAAGGGTCAGCTCCCCCATCCTCTCGAGGTTCCCCGGCCTTCGAGCCTTCTGCCCTGCTTTCTGGACGTGCGCAGGGCTCTGCCAGTCACCCCCTCCCCCCAGGGTCACCAGCCTCTTGGAGGAGGCCTCACCCTCCTTCCCCCACCCACCCAACCCCCGGACCAGGGCCTGCCTGCACCTTCCTGGCACCTGCTGCAGTCACAGGTCCCCAAACCCACAGTGCGCATGTTCAGCCGTGCTCAGCCTGGGGTGCAGGGCACTTCCTGACCTTTCACTGCGTGAAATCCCCTGGCTCACCTCGTCAGCCACTCCTGCACCCCCAGCCAGCACCAAGCCACAGCCCCCTGGGCCCCCAAGGGAGCCGGATCGCAGGTTCCGCCCATGTTGTTCGCTGCCTTTTGCTGCACAGGGGAACATAGGGGCAGGTTCTGGGGATTAAGAGGTGGGCATCCTCCAACCCACCCCTGCCCCGTTCCCCTCCTGGCCTCCTGGCCGTGCTCAGCAGCAGCAGCTCCCCCAGAAAAGACGACGCCTCTAGCATCTTTCTGGCCCCCTGACCCAGTAGCCTCACCAACTCCGCCAGCCGGGGCTTTGCCCCTCCCACCCCTTCTCACCCGTTCCCGGTCCCCCCCGGCCCGACTGCGTTCCTACCGCAGGCTCCACGTGATTGTTCAGTGCTTCCGTGTCCATGATGCCCATGGTGAGTCCTCTTGTGGGCTGCTGCTGACCACCGTGGGGCAGGGGTCGCTGTGCCCCGGGCCGGCCAGCGGGGCCTCGTATGCTCCCGGGGAAATGCCCGGGGCCCCGCCACGTGCGGGTACAAAGGCAGAACTTGTCTCCAACAGGAATAATTTGCAATTGAAATCCAGTCCCATCAAAGAAGCCCTCAGTTTTTAAGTGACTAACCGAAGACACTGGCAAGAGTCACACATGTGTACCCGCCACACTGTCCCCGAGGAACAGAGGCCAATTCAGTGGCTGAGTGGGACCCTCACGGAGCCAGAGCCCGGTGACGTGGGCTCAGCTCTCCCAGTTTGGGTGGCATAGAAAACCACCGGGGCCACGCGTGTCACCCCAGCACCAGGCGGCCGCAAGACCTCCCGGTCCCCCAAAGCTTGCC